>APFE031555376.1:106333-144024 GCA_000404065.3 Pinus taeda
TTTTCGGCATAGGGATATCTATAGGGCTTGATGTTCGGAGGAACACTTCCTGGAATCAAATGAGTAGCATGATCCTGATCATGAATAGGTGGGAGACCTTTGGGAGTCTCAAATACCTTGGAATGATTGCCCAAGACTTTTTGGAGATCTAGAGAAATAGATGATTTTCATGTGGGAACCTCTAGCGAACATAATTGTGCAATTACTCCCCTTTGTTATTTCCTTAGAAGCTTTTTCATTGCATTAGAGCTGATTATGTTTCTTGGTTTCCCTATGATAGCTCTTAATTCAACTTCCTTTCCTTCTGAAGAAAATTTCATGAAAAGTTCTTGAAAATTAAAAGCTATTGTACCAAAGGATTGTAGCCATTGGACTCCTAGTACAACATCAGCACCACCCATTGGAATGGAAAGCATTGGGCTATTCAATACATATTCTCCCATGGATATCTTGATATTATGGCACTTTCTAGAGCAATTTATGGTTCCTCCACTTTCAACCATCACTTGATGCTCTGGTGCTAGATATAAGAAGCAATTCAATTTCTTGGCTATCTTACAATGAATAAAATTATGGGTACTTCCCTAATCAATCAACACTATTATCTTTTTCTTCTTGATATGTCCTTCTATATTGATAGTTTAAGGAGTGGTAATTCCATCCAATGCATTACAAGATATGGTTGGATTCGTTTCTTCTTTCTCTAGGGTTTGTACCTGGTGTATATCCTCTTCTTTTGGTGTTTCTTGTTCCTTTTATTCCTCTTCTTCACAATCTATGTAAAATAATTTCTTCTTAGCACACTTATGACCTTTAGTGTATTTGTTATCACAACTATAACAAAGCCCTTTTGCTTTATTTTCTTCCAATTGTTGGGGTTTCAACCTTTTAGGTTGTGGATAGCTGGGGGAAACAACACTTCGATCCTTATAGTTGTGAGTGGTAGGCTTCCTTGTTGCCATAATTTTGCTTTCCATTTTTCTTGCTAACATGAATGCCTTCTCCAAAAAGTCAAGTTCCCAAAGTCGAACCTCATGTTGGATGTTATCCTTTAAAGTCCCTATGAACATATCAATCCTACGCTCCTCTAGAATATTTTTTACCCTTATATTCAATTTTTGGAAGTCCTCAATGTGCTCCCTCATTGAACCCTTTTGTTTCAGGTTTATCAATTGGCTAAGAAAAAGTGTTGTTTTTCTTATCCTCATAATGTGCTGTCATTTCTTCCGTAAAAATTGCCCAAGTCACAATTTTTTTACGAGAGAAAATTCATTGATACCATACAAACTGGTTTGGTTCCAAATATAAAGTTGCAATGCATACCTTCTGTGTGTTTTGCACATTATGGAGATTGAAAAATTGCTCCATCTGTAGTATCCATGTTACGGGATCCTTGCCATCAAACTTCCTCATATCAATCTTTGGAACATGGTGGGTCTTTGTTCCAATGTTAGATTCTATGAAATCATGACTAACATTTCTTTTGTTCTCATCATGAGTTTCCTCTACAACATTTTCGCCATTAAGAAGCCTTTCTTGTAGCAACTTTGTCAAACCTCCCTTTAATCCTTCAATGTATTTCTTCAAATCTTCCATGTTGTCATTATTCAAATCATGATTAACATTCCTTTTTTTCTCATTAGTAGTTTCCTCTCCTACATTTTTTCCATTAGGAAGCCTTTCTAGTAACAATGTTTTCATACCCTCCATCTTAGCTTCCATCTTAGCTTCCATTCCATTCATCTTAGCTTCCAGCCGTCCATCTTAGCTTCCCTGCTATCCATCTTAGTTTCCACGCCATTTAGCTTCCATGCCATTAATCTTAGCTTCCATGCCATTTATCTTATATTCCAATCCATTTATCTTAGCATCCATTAGCTTTTGTGAGAGTGACATTTGTTGCACTTGGTCTCGTAATTTTGATATATCATGTAGCATTTCCTCCTCTTCTTCATAAGTCATGCTAGAGATTTTATGTTGTTTACTAGGTTTTTCCATTTTCTTTCTTCAGGGCATCAATTACCGATAATAATGCTTCACTATTCCCTTTGAATTCCTTCAAACTAATTTTTCAAACCCATCTTATGCAAATTTTAAAAAACTACACACCTTTTTTCGCTTTGTAGGAACTCGATATTGAATATGATGTATCTTTGTAATTTCGTATCTTCCAGTTTTGAAATTACAACCTACAGTAGCCCTTTGTGTCCTCTTTCCAATGACACTATTCTTATTGAATTGAGATTCTCCAAGAGAGAGTTATGCACAATCACCCAAGATGACCTGATTATATACCTTTTCAGAAGAACGAACTTGTATGAAGTGCCACGTGTCACTGCTTTGACCTTAGGATCTAAAAAATATATACAAGAAACTACAGTCCATCCTCTTTCTATAAATTCTTGCGAAATTTCAATATGATGCTCAAAACAAAATGACCTTATTATATACCTTTTTAGAAGAACGAACTTGTATGAAGTGCCACGTGTCACTGCTTTGACCTTAGGATCTAAAAAATATATACAAGAAACTACAGTCCATCCTCTTTCTGTAAATTCTTGCGAAATTTCAATATGATGCTCAAAACAAAAGTTATGACTATTTTCCCCTGGTCACCTGTTTGGAATGTAATTCAGGAGTTCACAAAAAGGCCAAATTACTCAGATCATATCTCTGCAAATATAGCGCGAACAGCTCTGAAATTTGGATCTGAGGTTTATAACGATTTCAATCCAAATGGGTTTTTTTTTTAGCATCTAAAACATCACAAAAGAAAGTCTATTGAAAAAATACCACGATGACCTGTTTGGAGCAACGAAACCCTAGAATCCACAGCTATGATACCAAATGTTATGAAACCAACTAACAAAAAGATAGAAAAGATAGATCAACACCTTATAAATAAGCCTCTTCGAGGGGGAAACCTCCTTTATATTACACAAATGAACAATTATTGGATGATCCAAATGACAAAACCTCGTTTCTATATATAGGAGTCTAAGGGGTCACAATATAACCCAAGCTGACCTAACCATAATAATATCAGGCCACATAAATAACAATACTGGGCTTCTGGGGTGCGCAATAATAACAATATGGGGACAATAGGGCCACGACAATGATAATAAGGGATACAATGACAAAAGTAATGGGGTAATCACTAGTATTATAGGGACCTAACATCATCCCAGAAGGAATTGGTAAGATTTTTACCTTTTAACATGCTTTGTGCACATTCTGCTAGGGTTCTATTCTTATTTTTAACTACAGCATTCTGCTATGGAGAATTTGGTACTATGCATTGTTGTACAATTCTATGGGATTTTTAGTACTCTATATATTCACTTGAAGTATATTATGCCCCTTGATCTTATCAAAAGATCTTGTGTATTTTCCTAGTTACTTCCCAACTATACTTTTGAACTCTTTTAAATATTCAAATACATCTCTTTTCTCTCTCATGAAGTAAACCCATCTATATTTTGTACAATCATCAAATAAATATGAAGATATAATATTCTCCACCTAATTATCTTAATTGTATAAGACCACAGACATTTGTTTGCAAAAATTTCATAATATGTATTTTTATTCTATCTATATGATTAGGGAACTCTTCCATATGCATATTTCCTCATGTACACCCTTCAAATGCATAATATTCATTTTTAATCACTGGAAATCCTTCTACCATTCCTTGTTTTCGATGTAGCAACAAATCATGATAATTAATGTCGCCATGGTGGCAAAGAAACTCTATTGTCATATTTTGGATGCCAATATTTGATGACTTTCCTTTTTCACATTAATATTATGTAAAATTGAAATTCGAACCCGTATTACAATGACCTTGAATTGATCATGAATATCTCTCACCAGATAATCTAAATTTATAAATTCCACTTTAAAACCCTAATATGTTATTGTAGAAATTAAGATTAGATTCTTCTTAATATTGGGCACATACATCACATTGTGAATATGTTTAACCACGATTTGGTAATGTTATAGATATAGAACCATACCCCTTAATTTCGTGTGAATGATAATCCCCAAGATATATATATTTGAACCATTATTAGTTTCATGAAAGTTCTCAAACTTGTGCTTATCAAGGGACATATGGATGGAGGCTCTAGAATCAACAAACCATGTATTTGAATAATCTATTTTAGTAGATAGTGCAACCTTTGAAATAAAAATTCTAATATGTTTGAATTCATCATTCATGATTTCTCCTATATCAATAAAAATGACTAGTGTTCCTTCTGTTTCTATGTTTCGATACATGATAATTCCTTTTGTTTCAATTGATAGAATAATTTCTAAACTTGACATATTAATCATGTTTAACTCTAACATCAACCTTTGGAGATGGCATACCTTGTTGTGGCTTTGCAAATGGTGTATTTCCAAATTATGGATTTACATGTGATAGCTTTCATCCTTTATTAATTTTTGAATGTTTCTCATTGGAAGATTGTTTCCCTTTTTTCCATCAATGCTAAATTATAACTTTGAAGTCTAATTTTATTTTTCTTTTCTTCCTTGTGCATGAGTATACCTAGCAAATCATCTGAAGTGGAAGCCTTATCCATTGCTACAAGACCTATGATGAACATATGATACTCATCTAACATTCTATTTAAGGTTATAGTGAGTAGGTTATTGCTAGACATCATTTCAACTTTTTCTCCAAGTTTATCTCTAATGTCTTTAATTCTTGAAATGAAATTATTGATGCTTTCATTTTATTCCATTTTAACTAGAATGAGATTAATCTTTAGGAACATGAGTCAATTTGTATTTTTTGACTCAAACAAATCTTTGAATATTGTCCAAGTCTCATTAGATCTCTCGTACTCTCTAATATGAGGTATAATGTTGTCTTTAGACATTCTCAACATCACTTTCACCTTAGTCTCTTGCCTTTCCCAATCTTGAATTGATGCAACTATAGCTCTTTTGGGAGCCTATGGATTTACTCCATCACCACTTTCTATTGACTAGACATTGTATTCTTCCATTAATGTTTACATTTCAAATTTCCAATTCACATAATTAATGCCATTTTCATTGATTGCTTCATCGCATATATGATTCCACTAGAGGATTAGCCATTTTGATGTTTTTCCAACTTCAAATCAATTAATAGTTTTTAAACTCACATACAATGATTAGCTATTTCAGGAGATGCATAAGCAACTAAAAAAATGTTCAAGAAAATAACGTGCATGCAAACCAAGTTTACACAATTATGTAGCAGCAAATTCCATAGCAGGTGATTTTGTAACAACAAAATTTTATAGAAAACCATTCCAAACTTACATGTCTTGGGATAGTACCTTCACATCTTAGGACCAAAATGTTTTCTTTAGTTACCTTTAGGGAAACACACAAAACTAGTCACATTTCACTACACACATGTATCTAAAAAAAAGAATCTTCAACTTACTAATAAATATTGCTCTTTTCCTTGATTTAACCAAAAATTATTAGTCCAATTTAGAATATCATTCCATTTTAGCATCCCAAATGTCATATAACATTGCAGGTGATTATGCGTTCCTTGATTAAAGGTGTCCAGGGAATGGTGATAAATATTTTGTGCCTCCTAGACTAGGATGCAATCAGCGCGGCACATGGATATAAACCCATATCATTCCCCATCCTTGATAAAATTTACCAAGAAATTCCCTCTACGATCACACACCACCCCACACAGGTATCACGCCAAAAATTTCACCACTTTTTCCCAGGAAAACAACTCACTCCATACATAGGTCTTTCCACAACTTGCTCCAATTGTAACAACACTAGTAGTTTCTCAAGACACAAACAATGAATATATCATCATTATTACTACCATGTTATGAAAAAAAATACAGAAATATATTCATCTTGTAATATTGTACATGTAATTTTGGGGGTATTTTGTTTCCTTGGTAGATCAATTGAATACCTTATATTTGGGATCTAGGATCAAGATCAAATAATTACATAGAGGCTTATTCTCTTATCAAAGGCTTAATGTTAGCCTATGCTCATAATATTTTGATCCTTTCAATAAGTGGGGACTCTAGAACTATTCTTAGAGACCTGGTCAAAGGCTCTCTCCCAAGGTAAATCCATTTGAAGAATATTTGAAAGTGAAATTGAGTCCTATTAATGATTTTGCACTCATTTCAACTACACCATGTTTTGCATCAGCATAAGAATGTTGTAGATAATGTAACCAATAAAGGATCATCTTTCCCCTTGGGTACCATTTTGATTAACGACTAAAATATATTTTTCTTTGTTCCTTAATAGTCATTTCTATGGTTTTAAAAATTCAAAGTTCCATTTTTTTTGTTCCAAGTGGAACCTTGGTAGAACAAATTGCGTGTAGCCTTATTTTGAAGTAGCAAGCATGTTTGTGGGAGAAAGAATTTTTTTTATACATATTTTGTGAATGTTTTCTTTCTTGTGGTATGGGGATCCCCAATATATAGTATGTAAGTCGTCATAAATTCATGTCATTTTATCCACGTTTATTTCTAGTCTCATCCACTTAATGAGAAATTATTCTAGCCTCTCTTTTGTCGACCTAACATGCCTCTCTTCAAGAATCCTAAACTTTATCATTTTTCTCAACAATTATAATACAACCATTAAGCATTGAATGAAAATAAAATGGTGAATCTTACAAGTACCATTTCTTGTATTTACACTGAAAGCATTTTCTCAATGAATCACGAGCCAATCATTTCAAGCTATGACATGCACTTTTCCATTAATTTGGGCATCATCCCATTTCTTGAATTTGAACTAGTTCTAGAGTGGAAAACATTATGTATCCTTCCTCTTAAGGATCAATCTGCAAATTTCCGTGGATATTCCATTGGATAGATCATCACAACTTATCTACCAAAATATATTACAAAATCTGAAATCTACACTGTGAGGGTTTATTTCTCCTTAGATTTATGGATTTGTAAATTATTGCTTATTGCTTATGCATGCAAAGTATAATAATGCATAAAATAGATAATATAAATAAAATTCACGAACCAAACATTAACACAATATATAACTTATGAAACCCTATTGCGATAAAACCCAACTGGAAGGTGAGGTTGCTTTGCTATCTTTCTCTGAATGGAAAATGTATGCAAGAACAAAGTAGTAAGTCCTAGGGCCCCTGGGCTATGATAGTGCTCAAATTCTCTCACTTTTATCTCTCCCTACTCTTATCTAATCTATCTATTTGTGGATGAAAATGCACTCAAATATATTGGAACCTCTTTTCCTCCAAGTGGCGTGGTTATAACATAGCCTTGATAACCTACTAATGGTAGGTTTGATTCCTTCAACTCTTAAATAGAGTTAAACTATAGACACTTATAGAGATTTATTCGTCATGATCATGTGTCTAGCCCCTTTTCCATGAATAATGGGGGATGATGTGATATTCTCTTGAATTACGGTGGTTATAACAAGAAGGTCAACTTATGGGTGGCATAACTATTGCACATATACTTTGATTGCGTTAATTCTTGTGTTTTTGGAAAGGTATCTATGTGCGCAATAATTCCTAAAGATGTGACACTTATGAGACAAATTTGTAACCCCAATTTGTTTTTTCTAATGCCTAAAATCGCTTCCAAAAGGTTTTAGAACCCAGTTTGGCAAACTAGGTCCCATTGATAAAAGTGATCCTATGAATTTATTCCTCCTTCTTCCACTTTGAAAACATCAAGGTGAATGAAAAAATATATAATCATCCAATCTTTATTAATTTCTTAGAGGTCTATCATTTTGGTATGTATCAACATTTGTATTTTGTTTATTTTGGATGCTTCTCTCCCTCCTTTATAAGTTTCCCTATTCTTAGTGCTTTTTGGAAATTATTTAGTTTGGTTTGGAAACATTGCTTGGGGGTAGTGACCTTTTGGGTGGATTCTCCTATATTTGGTGAAGGGTGGTTATTTCTACAAGGTTAGGTAAGTAACTAGGGTGGGAAAGGGAATTCATCAATAAATTTTTCTAGGCCCCTTCAAGAAAGAGTCAATTTGATAGACAACCCAATCAAGGCTTGTAGTGGAGGTAGATGTTGTATTTTTCAATTTTGGAATTGTTAGTGTTTAAAGCAGCCTAATCCCGAAGGAGTTACCATCATGCCCCACAATTATGGTGAGTTTGAAAGGAAATTGGTGGAAAAAATGCATCAACCTCAAGAATATATCACCATTATACAGTTGAAATATAATCAACTAGTTTCTAGTGTGACATACTATGTGGAAATGCTTATTGAACATCAATCTCTTATGCAAAAAACTAAACATGAATTATCCATCCTTGGTCAACAGTTTGAGGACTTGCAATGTACTCTCAATCAACGATAATTTGTTACCTATTCATCTAGTAATATAGTCAACAATGTGAAGAAGGATCTTCCTAATCTCAATGGTCCAGTTTTGTCTCTATTTAGGGACATTTCCCAGGAAGATCTATTCTAACATACTTCAACCAATTAGTATGTCTATTAAATTTTGTAAAATTTTGGATGTGTTTTAGCAAATCTATACATCTACATATATTAGGTTAAACATAAGGGATGACTAGATTTTTGATATTTTGGGTAATTGGAAGGGCCTTACATGCGTTAGATTGTCCTTTAGAGTTGTATTTTGATGTAAATGTTGCACCCAAAATGCAGTCTTTTATAAAGATAATTTCATTTTTGATATATATATATATATCTATTTAATATATATATATATATATAAGATTTATAATAATATATATATAAGATATATATATAGTATATATACTATATTATAGTAAGAATATATATATATATAATATCTATATATATATTAGTATATATATATATAATATATATATATATATATATATTATATATAATATATATATAAGATATATAGATTATATAGATATATATAATTATATATATATATTAGATATATTATAATATATATATAATATATACTTATAATATATATATATATATAATATATACTATATAATATATATATATATATATATATATATATATCTTTTAAAACCTTGTAATAGGGACATCATTGACATACAAATGTAATAAATGACGCAACTTATATTTAAATGGCAATATGAAATATTTTAACAAACTTATCGAAAATGCATGTAACATACAAATATTTAGGGGTACAGTCTAACTAATAGATGTTTTGTTCTTTTTCATTGAAATTAGGTGATGCAATTTTGGGTGAGATTGTTATTTCTTGTTATTTAAAATATGTTTTTAGATGCATAAATGGATTTAGCGTCCTAAAATACCCTTAGGGTGCTCAAATTCTTCATATTACACGAATCAATCCAAATTATGGTAAAATTGACTAGAAAAAATGTCAAAAAAGATCAATATGTGTATTAGTTAGATTACACAATACACATCATGTCATCCTCATTTCTGGGGATGAGCATTGTCATGCCATATAGAAATTTATTTCATGTCATCCTCATGTTCATGATACATTTAATTAATGCTATGCATATATATACTTTTAAACTTACGTCTGAACACATACTTTTATTTTATTGATGTGAATAAAATGAAAAAGTATAGGGAAATATGAAGTATATAGACATAAGTCCCAAGGGTTTGAGAGGAAAATTATCCACCCAAATCATGAACTATATGTATTTTATTGTGTTGAAGTGACCTACATAAATAACCATGTTTCTAGGGAAATCTTACAACTTCATAATTGAAATTAAATTTTATAAAATACGAAAAATCTCTAAAAGTGATCATGATCATTTAAATCATGGAATTTGAGACAATATTAGGCCTATGATTCCTTATGTTTTTTGGGATGCATGCATGATACAGTGTTGTAGTTACTGATCTCCTCCCCCCCCCCTCCGCCCCCCAAGTTCAAGAGGATTAGAAAAACTTATCAATTACATCATGATGGTTATAGACCACTATATTTATTGGTGTTTAACAAGGAATTCCTAATAAGCATGTTTCAATAGCTTATATTGGTCATTTCCATACCTCTTGTACAAATCATCCATTATTCTTGGCAATTGAATGATCTAATTAAGTGTTCAAATTGTGTCAGCAATAATGGTTCACCATTAGCGACATCATGAGAATCGCATTGCACCTTACCATTGAGAGGAAGGAGAAGACATAACAAGCTTATCATAGATGAAAGGATAACTAATAGTAGGGGTATAAAATCCTCATTTAGGTTGGGTAGGTGAAGACCTCAATAAATGTTGATGGCTTCATGTAATTTGCTTCAGAGAGAGCTAATACTACATTTTTTGGGGGGCCTCATGTGTGACTTGTTTTGTTTGAACCTTTTCATTATATCCCCATCATTCACCAATCATAGTAAAGTCTTGATCAATATTTTTTTGTCATATTTATTGGTTTCTCAAAAGGAAATTATCATGGGTGGCTCATTATGTATTCACATGTCATATAAGGTGGCAATTGGTGTTTTGATATGCAAGTGTTAAAGTTATTACTGTAGTTTTCATTTCTTTCAGCATGGATTTCTATGGAGAAGCATAGAATATATGATCATCGATTTGCCATGGCATGGGTCACTACTAAGTGGGGACTTGCATCTTACCATAAATCATGTCAATGAGGCAACCAATTTTATGAATAGGTGATCAATCTAATCTAACAAATGACAAACAACCTAGTTAATAAAAAAAATGAAAAAAATATCATATTTTATTTTATTTTTGTGTTAAACATCGATTAAGATATGTGAGAACATTAAATCTTCATTATTTATGTAATTTTTATTATATAATGTAGAAAAAAAATTGTGCTACTGCAATGCTTTTCTAATCGTATAAGTCATCACCCATTTTTCATGTCTTCTAGGTTGGGGGGTCTAGACCCCCTCCCCCACTTCCCCTCAATGTGTTGACATTTAAGGCACAAGTTAATGCAAAACCCAAATTGTAGAGAGAAAAACCATCCAAGTTTGTAAAGAAGTTGGAATAGATCCCAAATATTCAAGTGAAGCCTAACAATTCAAGAGTGATGTCCCTCTACTTGAAAGAGAGACAACTCATTGGTCAACTCACAAGCATATGGATTTTCTTTAAAAAATATAAAGCTCTAGGTGGGGAAAAAATGGAGGCCTCTTATTAAAATAAAAATCAATTTCTCTTTTTGTGGGAAGAGGTTTTTCACTTTTCTTTGAGGAAAAATCTAACCATGATATTATTTTTGTCAATGGTCCTTATTTAATGGGAAACTAATGTTTATGTCTGGATAGGTAGAGCCCATATTTTCATGATGCAAATGATGTTCCATAAGTTGTTCCTATTTGAATCAAGCTTCCCCACTTCTTTTCTTAATTGTTGGAATGAAGAAACCTTTAAAATCACAGGAAATGCTATATGAAATATATATATTATACATAACCTCAAAAAGAAATGTTTTCTTGAGCTAGAATATGTCTGGACATGGACCTAGAGAAGGGGTTTCCTTAAGTTGTTTAACTATCTTTAAATAAATATACATTTGTGTAACAGGTTAACTATGATCAAATCCCGTTCAAATGTAAGCAATGTCATGGATATGGATTCTTTGCAAGAAACTATCCAAAAGCTAAAGATCCTTCAAAACCTTAAGAGGATGATGACCAATGGAAAACCTCCAATAGATGACAAGGAAAAAATATATAAGCTCCCTACAAATGATAGGGTGTTATCAATCCAAGAGAAACATCCCCTCCTAGGTGTGCCGTTGAAGCTCAATCCTTGATTGGGGGAAGAAAATTTAGACCTTGGGAACTAAAACAAGTATGTAGTTTTAGACAAAGATGTGATCTCAAGAGTGGACCCCATTTTGAATGAAATTTCTCATGCCTTATATCCATAGGTAAAGGAGGATGGGAATGAGGACTCAGGAAAAATGATAGAGTTGGAGGGCTTTCAACCACAATATCAAGATAGTGAAAGGGTTGACTAGAAATAAGAGGGGGCCTTTCTTTTCCTTAGGGTAGGATGATCAAGTTGGGATATTATATCATATTATAAGAGAAATCACATATAAAACCAAAGGAATAAGCAGAGGAAATGTACATAGGAAGGAGTGTAGGGTGAATCTAAAATAAAAATATTTGAACATAATAAGTAGAAAGAGATAAGGAAAGAGAGTCCACTCCACTTTAGACACTCCTCTATTAAAAGAACAAAAACCTCCCCAAAAAATAAAAAAAATGGCCCCCAAGTGGGAAGCGGGGAAAAAATCCATAGTAAATAAAGAATAAAATTCCTAGGATTTCTAGTAGAAAGGGTAGTGAAAAAAGAAAAATTAGAGATCAGAAGTTTGACAAGGAAACAAATACCCCATCCACCACTGAAATAGGAATCAAAACTAAGGGAACCATATGTCCTCAACAAAAGTAAAATAATTAATTTGGAAAGGTAGTAATGAAAGTATAATAGGATCAAGAGAAGCTTCTAGTGGGTTTTGTACATTACGATTGAGTGAAAAATTCAAGCTTGTGCATGAGGATAAGACACCTAGTTGTCTAGCATGAAGGATTATCCATATTCCTTCAAACAAAGCTTGTAATATTGTGAATGTGTACATGCTACTCCCATATCAAGAAATAACTCTTTGTTGGGAAATGTTGTTGAATCTAAAGAAAAAAGGATGGATAGGGAACTTCATCATAGGAGGAGATTGAAATGTAACTCTCAACCCACCGAAGAAAAATAGGTGGATGTATAGTGATACATCCATTTAGGGAGAAAATGGAGGATATAATCAACTTAATCTTCTTGATATTAAACCCCCCAATTACAAGTTCACATGGAGCAATAGATGGGTTAGGACTAGCCATGTCTCTACCAAGTTGGATCACTTCTTAGTAGGTAGTTCCTTCTTGGAGCAACACATTTCCTTCTCTTGTTCTCATTTGTCCTAGAGTGGCTCTAATCATAGGCCAATAAAAAATTCCATTTCCTATATGAGGATATTGGCCCTATTCCATTATGTTTCCATGCATTGTAGGTATTATAGCTAGGTTTCTTTGAAATTGCATCAAAATCCTGGTCTCAATGGATACTGGGATCCCCAATATATATATCTAGGAGTAGAATATCAAGTCTACCAAATCAGTACTAGAAAAATGGGTGAAAGAATGTTACAATAAAAAAATTAGAGAGGTAAGAATGTATAATAATAACCTAGAAAAAAATTACGAGAAAAGCAAAATTACTTAGTCAACCTAGATCTTCTTCATCAAGAAAGAGAAGAATCTTCCAAGTTTTACAAAGCCTTAAAGGAAGAAGAAGAAATATGGAGACTTACGTGGAGAAGTCTGTGGTTAAAATCAGGAGATAGAAAAACTATTTTTTTCCACGAACATGCCAAGATAAGAGAATGGTGGAATAATTTGAAAAGCATAGAGGAAAATAGGACCTCTTTACCTCCTTTCAATAAGATAAAAGATGCATCCATTTACATTTTGAAATTCTATACTAAGAACAAGGAGGAGGCGCCTCTCAATATGTGAAGGAGATGTTGGAGCATATTCCAATGATGATAAAAGAAGAGGGAAATGAGAAAACAATGAAGGGTACCATTGAGAAGGAGATTCAGGAAATTATTTGTTCATTCAACCATGACAAAGTTGCTAGCTAAAATGGATTCACGAGCATTTTTATGAAAATATTGTTGGCATACCATAAGTTCAAACCTTTGCACAAAATGGTGGACTTAAGTTTGTGCATAAACCTAGATGAATGGGTGGTAGCATTATCTCTTATTTTTTGGCTTTAATCCACAAAGAAGTCAATCCTAATTCCTTTTCCAAGCTCCATCCCATTTCCATATGTAATATGCCTTAAAAAATTATTTCTAAACTTATTTTTTGCATATTAAAGCCTCTTCTCCCTTGCCTTATCTCTGAGAATCAAGGGGTTTTTGTAGGAAAAAGACATATAGTTAAGGCAATTATTTTCATTCAAGAAGCAATTTACTATAGAAAAAACAAAGGGGAAAATTGAATGGTTGTTAGGCTTGATATGGCTAATTCATTGGCCATGTTAGACATTCCTTTTCTATATGACATCCTAAAAAAATCTAGCGTAGTGATAAATTTCTCTTTTAGATAGTTTAATGTATCACATCACCATGGATCTCCCCTTTGGTGAAAGGTCATCAATCTAGTTTCTTTAAACTCACATGGATTAAGACAAGGATTTTCACTTTCCCCCTTACTATATATCCTTATGGTAGGATCTCTAAGTAGGAGACTAGAATATGAAATAAGACTAAACTCTATTTTAGGCATCTACTTCATGCACATGTTAAAAAATATATATCACTCACAATACTAAGACAATTCTTATAGGAGGAGATTCCTCCATAGTTTTCTCCATTTTCAAATTAGTTCTTGATATATTTATTGCTACTTGGTGGCTAAATTAATGAGAATAAATTCATCTATAGTGTGGAATATTAACAATGTAGTTCAAGGAATTATCCTTCGGAAATTGGATATATTAGGGAGCGATTCATGGGCCAACTTCAAATATTTAGGCATGCTTATCTATTTAAAACGTTTTCTCAATCCTTAGCAGTAGCCAATCCTAGCAAATTTCAAAGAAAAATTTACACAATGGGGAGCACACTTGCTCCATCTAGTGGGCCATCTCATTTTGGTATAGTTCATCCTTTCCTATCTCTCCCCTATATCAATTTTCTTCCCTCTTATCTCTTTATGGGATTCATTCCTCAATGACTCAAGATATTCAAAAATTATTATGGCAAGGGGGAAATTCCAATTCCAAAAAAAATCATTTGATTTATTGGAAAAAAATTTGCACGCCAAAATCTCTAATAAATATGAGAATAAGAGATCACACTTGAATTTAGAAATGGGGGATAAGGTTGTTTCAATATTGGTATTTGCTTCATTTAATTGGTGAAAAAAGGGAATCCAACATAAATCTATGAGTGGAAATAGAAAATAGTGCATTTGTATTTACCTTCCAGTTAGGGGTAGCTCCCAAATTTGGAGGTTTATCATGGATTCAATCTCATTAATTGTATCTAAGCTCATGGGGAACCTTGGAAATGGAAAAATTTTCAATATGTGTTCTGATGGAATTATGTGATATCCTCTACTAGAACATCATCATCATCACTTTCTTCCTCTTTGTGAGTGGCATGCTTCCCAAGGGAAATTTACCATGTGGGGTATTTTTAATTGGTCTCAAGATGGATCTTTGATCATATGGAATTTTGAGGGTATCCCTACCCATCTCAATTCCCTCTACAATGACTTGGTCACCCTTCTATTAGGATGTACCCCATCTCATTGCTCGATAAAAAATGACTATGGATGGGGTTTGTTTGATTATTCTATTAAATATGGATATGAATCACTAATTTTTCCAAAAGGCATGCCCCCAAAGGGTAAATTTTGGCTAAAAATATGCCACTCAGTTTCCCTTCCAAAAATCAACATTTTTTGTTGGAATTTAAGTCACAAAAAAATATTAACAATATAAAATATTATCAAAGGGAGATTAGCATACTACTTGAGGTGTGAGCTCTGTAGGTTATTTGAGGAAAATATTGACCATTTATTCCTTCATTTCCAATTTTCTAAGCAAGTGTGGGATTTGGTTATTCATAATTTAAATAATAATAAGCCCATGAACATTCATGGTCCCCTAGGTGATTAGGAAAGATACTACTTGGGTGAGTTTGAAGGGAATTTTTATTTTTAGAAGAGTATGGAATGCTCTCTCAAAATTTGTTTATGGGAATATCTGGTTAACTAGAAATAAAGCTATATTTCAAGAGGAAAGAATAAAAAACAATAATAGATGGGTAAACCATGGCTTTACTGAGGGAGACATTCAATTCCAAAGATATCAAACTTATATATGCCCAATATTTAGACATCCTAGAATCAAACTAGTGGATGACATTTAGTATCAAGTTTGAACCTCCCCCTACCTCACCAATTGTAGAAAGTGGTAGTTAAGGCTCTCCCTAAAGGACTTTGAGAAATGGATTTCCTAACAAAACAATTATATCCTTTCCTTTTATCGAGCATACAAGAAAAATATAAGGGTGGTGGGAGCTCGGGAAGGGCAAGCGTGACTTTTCACCCTGGAGAAAAAATATGAAATGACTTACTCTTAGGCATTGGGAAATGCTTCTAATAACCAACAAGAGGATTTTAGATTATTTCAAGGACATAATATAGCAATCTCAAAAGACATAGGAAACTTGATCATATTGGAGGATTCTGTGATCATCCTTAAACACTTGATTATAGTTTCTCATCACAAGGATTTGAAATTAAAAAAAAATTAGAAGGATCTATCTCATAGCAAAAATGGTTTCTATTTATTCAATGTTCCATGTCATGAGATCCAATAATAAGAAAGATAATGAACTAATCAAACAAGGAAAAAATCTTGCTAAGGAGAATTTAATAGTGAACAAGATTACTGGTCAACCCCTTATCCCATAGCTTAATTTATCTTTTTAAATTAGAACAATGTTCTCCCTCAAGTTTGGTGAGGAGTCAACATGTGCACTAGGCATGTAGAAACATGGTTCAATTGAATATATCATTCATGCGCCTAGTGTTCTTTTCCTAGGATGTTCTAAGTAAAGTTCATTCCAAAAGGTGAAATTCACAAGGATATAATTCCCCCTCACGTTTGTGCAATCTATTAGCACCCTCACTCGAGGGGGAATCCATTGGCATGCTCCCATTCCAACTAGCTTAGCATGGAATGACATGATTCTCATTTTGTGCCTATGTTGATGATGGAGGAAGGAGTTCAAGGTGGATTGATTGTGGTGAATTAAGGTATTTGGAATTATTTTGACTTGGAATTGCTACTAGTATGGTTATTTGATCACGAAATGTTCCATATGTGGCATGAGAGATCCTCATTAGATATAATTGTTCTGTCTTTTAGAAGAGGTTTTATTCCACCAAAAATTTTGAATTTTTTTTGCAAAGTTGTGTTGGGTTCACTCTGTGGGAACCTTAGTGTTGTTTGTATGTCCTTTTGGGTGGTTAGTGTTCTTTGGTCTTCAGCGTGGGACTTAACCATGTTTTCAAGGGATGCTGGATGCTAGTCTAAGTGACATTTGTATCATGGTGGTGTTGAGTGGGATATCTTTGGCTTATTAGTGTCATTCATGTAGGTATTCAGAGTCACATATTTTTTTTTCTTTTCCTCTGCTCGGTATTCTATTTATGATGATGGTAATTGAGGTTGGTCTTCTATGAAGAAGATAGGAAGTGGATTTCCTTAAAAAATAGCTTCTTGGGGGTAGAGTATAAGTCAACTATAGGTTGCGCTGTAGAAATCATGTCTAGAATGTTGAAGAGGAAGAATATGGCTAGAGTTGTAGGATTTGCAAAATGAATTCATGAAGATGAAAATAAACTAAAATAAGAAGGTAGCCACCCTTACTCTCGTTTTGGATGGGATTATCAAGTTGAAGGCTAGAATTAATGAAATCAGGGATGAGATGGCTAGCCTACAAACTTATATTGAGGACTTGAGCCAAAAGAGGAATCTAGACCATCCTTTCACTTTTGATAACTCCTTATGTGTACCCTAGTTATGTTAGTGTCAGTATTTTCATACTTCCATCAGTGATAAAAAATTCTCTTTTCATATCATATTAGGGTCCCCCTCAAAAATTTTTGTCATTCCACGGGGTCATCATTCAAAAATTTACTCGTCGATGGTAGCCCTAGTCAAAAAACATCTCTCTCCCTTAAATTTAATTACTTGCTAGCACATTTTCATACCTTGCTGAATGTACATCATTCATGAGGTCAAAGTCATCATGTCATCATATTAGTCCTGACACCATCAATTCTGGTCAGTCAAGGATAACATTAGGTCCTAGGGTTTTCAAGGTCCAATAAAAAACCATTTCCATTGCATAATGTCAGAAAGTCTCATAGTGATCAAATAACATCTCTTCACTACGTGAGGATGATTTGTAAATATGAAATATTGTTTCAGCATGTAATTTTGATTTTAAATGTAATATTTTTTTTATTTTTTTCACTATGTAGTTTTATGTCATTCAAATGTAATAAGCACATGATTTCCAAGTTGCTAATTCAGAGTTCCAAAATGCTAAAGGACCAAAAATTAAAATTTCAAAGTGTTCTCAATGTATATCAAGTGATCAATTTGTCAAGAAAAAGGCCAAGAATCAAAGGCCTAAAGAGAGCATTAGAACTAGAGAGACAGAAAGGAAATGAACTAGCCAAGGAGCTTACCTTAAATGAGAAAATTGTCATAATGATCAACGAAAACAGGGAGCATTGGTTTGAGAGAGTTAACAACCACCTTGAGAAGCTCTTGAAGAAACCAAAGAAAGATAATGACATATAGAGGAGGATGGAAAAGTATTATTGCTGAAGAAACCAAATAGCAAGGTCAAAACTCAAGAAAGTGAAGTCAAACCCTGAAACCCTAAATATGCAAGAGGAGAAGAGAAAACATGATATCCTTGCTGAGGCCTCTTTCCATGCTTTACCTACTTAATCAGAATTTCATGTATCAATTTTGACAGGTTTCTGGGCATTTTTGAAATTTTTGGGTTTTTGTGCAACTTTGATAGTTTTTGCATAGTTGGACTATCCTATGTAGATAACCCTAGGTGCTGATAACCTTCTATAGGCCTCCAAATGAAAAAAAAGACAAACATTGGATTTAGAAGGCAATAAACATGCAATACTGACTATTGGCACACCAAATTGGGCAATTTTATAGGCAGATGTTATCACCCCAAGAAACTCTCCCAAGTTGTATCTCGGAGATGCTTGGGAACATTACAAACTCAAAAAAATGTTGGAAACAGATGAATGGGAGGAATGATGCTTGTTCAAGCCAGATAATCACTTCTACTATGTTTAACTCCAGACATGGGTGACCACCCCCAGACTACAAGGCTTTAGACCACCAATTACTCATAGTTTGAGGATTAAGTGAATATGGAGAATACTGACCACACCAGCAGATGCACAAGACCATGTGATGGTCGGCTGAAACCAGTAAGAGGTCTACAAATCTATCTCCCAATGCACAGACATGATGACAACTCTCTGGAATTAAGTAAACAGGGACTTGCATAACACATTCAATGATACATACAAGACTCTAACACAGAGGTGGGATGACAGCCCCTCAAATGCTAAATATCAAGAGCACATGAAACTGCATAACAGGCACAACCTAGAACAGAGAAGAAGTGTAAAGTGAGAAATTAACAGCAAAAGAATATTGTATTAGCTGAAAATGAAGACCAGACGATGCAAGTATCAAAGTAGTTACAGTCTCCAGAAGTTGAACCTTACATCAAAACAACAACCATCAACCCTCAACACATTGTGTTTCTGGGTATATATAGAGTTTGATTACAAAATGTTTTGCTATCCTAAGCATGGAAGGGTCATAATGGACCACCAACCACATTAACTCTGTGATATGGATCTCTGCTACATTCTTCTTGATTCAATGAATTAATTTGACATTCTCTGGTGTTTTGTTGTACTCCTCGAGCAGGTGGAGTAAAATATGGATGAGATTCCATGCCTGATGAATGTTTAATTGCTCGAGGATTTGTACCTTTTCGTCCTTCGGCCATTCTTCCTTGAATGCAATAGTTGTGGATTAACTGTAGAAGGTGCTTGTACTTGATCGCCATTGTCCTTCAGGTGCACAACATGAAAAAGGTGTGTTGACTGCATGGCAGATGTACGAGCGGGCGAAGAACAGATATTAGCCGTTGGATCACAGAGATTGACAGCAGAGATCTCTTGGCATGGAGTATCAGGAAGAAATGGAGGAAAAATGATTGTGAGCCTTCAGATCTTGCAGATGGATGGTGGAGATCAGCTTACAGGAGCTATCAGGAGAAAATATGAATGGACAATCATGAGGCATTGGATCCCGGGCGGGTAGATCCAACGGCTACCGGGCGGAGGATGTGCACAAGGGTCAACGAACGGGGAGGGTGGTTTCGGTAGTGGGCAGTATTTCCTGCACTATGGTTGACAGACGGGTGGTAATCATACAGTGGGGTGCGATCCCATTTATCACGCGATGCGTGGTAGAGGAAAACCGCTTTCCCTGCAAATTAACGTGGGAGCATTTTGAAGGAGCGAGGGCTACGACTGCCATCGGATCATGTAGCAAATGATCAGACGACGGGGAAATAAATGTGGTTAAGCACGCAGGAAAAAGGACTATGGTGGCAGGGAAAAGTTAGGGAGCACGCACGGACACACGAATATGGTTATATGACAGTTTAAGCTATGCTCTCGGGGTTAAGAGCATTATTTGGATTTTAACGAATGACCCAGGAAATGGAGGTGAAAGGAAGAAGATGAGGTGGATGGGAAGGTTAAAGTGACCAGTAAGGATCTCCTTATAGAAAAACCAAAAACCATGTCCACCTCAGCTCCTCGAACTAAAGCAGAGCTAACACTGGCTCCTTCTGGGGATGAGATCCTCCTTGTGAGGTCTCAATAACTTGAAGATCATTGCCTTTCTGAATAAAACCAATTAGAAAAATTCCTAGTGTTCCATTGGGCATCGAGTCTACTTTTCTTACACTAAAACTGATAAAAATAAAATATTTACAACATTAAGGCCCAAAAGACCTTAAATCACATAAATTTTTAGAAAACGCCCATTAACTCGGCCATCAAAAACTACTTCCCCTCCCATGCTTTGCAGTATGAATGTATTGTTCCCTTGGATTTGAGAAATGATAAAAGACCCTGTCTAAAAGGCATCAAACTTCCCATGGTTGCCTTTCTTCTCTTTTAGTGCATCCCATTTCAGAACCAAGTTTCCAACCTGAAAATTATCTACCTTTGTCTTTCTGTCAAAAGCTTCCTTGATATTTTTCTGATCTGCTGCATCCCTTTCAACCAACTGTTCTCTAATCTGATGTACCTCTACCAAATCTGTGATCCTCTTCACCATGTCTTCTTCCTCATTTTGTTCCTATTACAGGAACTTTTCCATAGGGAGAGTAAGCTGAATTGGAAATACTTCCTCTGTGCCATACACCAGCGTGAATGGAGAATTCCCTGTGGATCTCTTAATGGTCACTCTGTCAGCCCAAAGTGCATATTTGAGCTTAGAATCCCAATTCTTTTTATTATCATCCAACAATTTATTAATTATCCTTATTAAACTCTTGTTGGAACATTCTGCTAGACTATTACCTTGAGGATAATATGAGGTGGAATGAACCAGTTTAATGCCCATTGAATTGCACATGTCCACCAACTCTTTTGCCTTGAAGACTGCTGCATTATCTGTGACTAATTTATGTGGACAACCAAATCTGGTAAAGATATTTTCAATTAAAAACTTCATGACCACCTTATGATCAGCCTTCCTGGTAGGGATTGCTTCAATCCACTTAGTGAAATAATCAATAGCTACTAATATCCATCTGTGATAGCCACTGGAATGTGGATTGATTTCACGAATGAAATCCAAGCCCCACTGCTAAAAAGGTCCTTTTGCATGTATTGGTTTTAAGGGCAGGGACTTCAACTGTTGTTTCCCTTCAAATCTTTGGCACTTGTCACAAGATTTAACAAATGAAAATCCATCATAAAATAAAGTGGGCCAATAATATCTAGCCCTGATAATTTTGTGGGTAGTGGTTTTCAAATAGTGGTGTCCTCCACACATGCTAGAATGAAACTACAGCATAACTTATGTTGATTTTTCTTTGTCGAGACACCTCAAAAGCATTCCAGATGGATCCCTCCAATAGAGCAGATTTTCATGGATGAAATACTTTGTTGCCCTAAGCTTAATAGTTCTAACTTGACTTGTGCTTAAGCCTGGGGGGATTTCTAATTTGAGCAAGGAATCAGCTATTGCAGAATACCAATCACAAGAAACTAGATTTTCTACCAATGACTGCTTTTCTCCTGGTTTAGCTCCTTCCTTTTCTTTCGTTTGACCACTCTCTGGATTCGAACACATGAGGTTGATGTCTAATGTTCTACAATTTTCTTCAGCTAATAACCTGGCAAGACCCTGACCTTTGACAAGTTTGGTGGGCTTCAGTTGTATATTAAACTCAATTAACTTTGCAATCCATTTAGCCCTTCTTCCATCAGCATTAGGTTATGTTAAGACATATTTTATTGTAGTAGAAGGTACATATGCAATTATCTTAGAATGCAGAATGTAAACTCTGAAAGATTTCAAAGACTTGATAAGAGCATATGCTTGTTTCTCAATGATATCATACCTCAGCTCAGCATCCCTTAATGTTTTGCTGAAAAATGCCACTGGATGCTCTGAGCCTTCCTCATCTTCCTGCAATAAAATTGTTGCAAGGGTGTCTTCAGAGGCAAAAGAAAATATATGGAACTCCCTACTGTAATCTAGACAAATTAAAGTAGGGGCCTCCATAATAGCTTTTTTCATGGAATCAAATGATTTTCTTACTACATCAGTCCATTTGATCTCTGAACCCTT
Source organism: Pinus taeda (assembly GCA_000404065.3). NCBI lineage: Eukaryota > Viridiplantae > Streptophyta > Pinopsida > Pinales > Pinaceae > Pinus > Pinus taeda. Next base: position 128,894 of record APFE031555376.1, read on the forward strand.
TTTCAACATGGAGGTAATATGCTTCACAAGTTCTGCAAAATTTGGTATAAACCTCCTCACAAAATTTATCTTGCCCAGAAAGGATTGGATATCTTTCTTTGATCTCGGGACAAACAAGGTCTGTATTGCTTTACTCTTTCTGGGTCAATTCAAACACCTGCAGCAGAAACAATATGTCCTAACAGCTTGCCTTCTTCTACAACAAATTGTGATTTTTTTGGATTGAATGAAATCCCAAACCTCCTGCACTTCAAAAACACTTTCTTTAAATGTTGTAAATGATCTTGATGGCTGCTGGATTATACTGTTATATCATCAAGGTAGATAAGGACAAATTTATCCTTCTCTCACAAAAATGCTATATCCATAGCTCTCTAAAAGGTAGTCCAGCATTCATCAATCCAAAAGGCATATTGGCATACATAAAAGTGCCCCAAGAAGTGGTGAATGCAGTCTTCTCTTGGTCATCTAGATGTACAACAATCTGATTAAAGCCTGAAAATCCATCTACGAAAGACATCACCTTGGATCCTGAGACTTCTTGTAGAAAATGCTCCATTTTGGGTAAAGGGTAATTGTCTTTCTTGGAGCATTTGTTTAAGTTTCTAAGATCAACACAAAGTCTGATTTCTCCACTTTTCTTCCTCACCACTACTAGGTTGGTTACCCATTTTGAATATCTGAGGGGAACTATGATTTTGGCAGCCAACAACTTTTTAATTTCTTTTTCAATTAGAGGGAGGAGTATAGGATTCATTGGCCTCAGCTTCTGCTTGAAAGGGATGGTGTCCTTCGCTAAGGGGATTTTATGCTGGATAATCTTCTTGCCATATGTTTTCATGTCACTATATTCCTAGGCAAAAACATCAGCAAATTACTTCATTAAATTCCAGTATTCAGCCCTTTGGTCAGCAGACAGATGAGTGGACAGATTTATGTATCTAGGCTGACCTAGACTTCCTATATCATGCTTACGGACTGCATATTGGTCTTCTTTTTGTGCAGCCTTGTAAGGCACATCATTCTGGTCAAACATTATTTCTATAGGAATTAAACCCTTAGGTATATGATTGTTGGGCAATTGGACAATACTATCTTTGCCAATTTTATTTCTAAGCTTAGATTGGGGATTTTCTTCTAAAGCTTCATTCTCTTGGTCAATTTGCATTTTGGAAAATTCATCAATGACTTGCAAGAACCTATTCACTTCATTATCATCCTCAAAAGCTTTCCAACGTTGGACATTGTCAGGCAAGGATGGTCTGTACTTCATTTGGACTTCATAAACTAGTCTGGGAGGCATGGGAGGGATAAACATGCTAGCAGACACACCAAGGGAATTAGCAAGCTGATTTTTGGCTCTGGGGATATATGAGATACAAAAACTATCAAAAGAATCTTTGAGTCTCCATACCTCATCTCTGTATGCTTTCAGCCTTGGGTTCTTTGGTTGAAATGTTCTATTTACCTGTTGAATGATCAGGGCAGCATCTCCAAACACCTTTATGTTTTTGATATCTCCGTCTTTTGTTGCATTTAGGCCCAATATCAAAGCCTCATACTCTATGATATTGTTTGTGACTTGGAAGGCCAACTTAAAAGACATCTATGTGCTTTATTGTTGTGGAGATACCAACACCACCCCTGCTTCTGCAGTTTCCCTAGAACATGCTCCTTCAAAGAACATCTCCCAAACTTGACTTCCTAGCTTTTCCTTGGCCTGAAATGTTGGTTTCCTGATCTGCACTGAGGCCTTCTGAGATTCTTCAATTTGGAGTATACATGCTCCAAAATTAGTGTCCACAACATAAATAGGATGATTAGTAGGATTCTTCTCATCACTGATGATATATGCCAGTTGTGCTTCTCTGTACAATCTCCTTCTTTCAACTCCAAAGACTGGGATAGTAGCATAAGATACATCATTCTGTAATGTCCCACCTAGTCTCTTAATCCATCCTCTGGACAACAGCATGCCAAAATTGGGAGGGACATCTACCACCACTATGTCCATCACCATGCTCTTCATGGGTAGCTAAGTTAGGGTGATAGCTAAATCTTTTATTAGTCCCAAGCATTTTACTTTCCTTGAATCAAAAGAGAATAAATCATGATATGGTCTGGTGATATCAAGGCATAACTCTTCCATGTCTAACAAGAAATTGTGGAGGACTTTGTCATGAATGGTCAAGGAGACATAAAAGGATGGAGAATTATCATCAGCAAGTTCAATCATTGGGCTGAGCACAACTGCAGGCTTGTCATCTTGCAAATTGATGGATTCAGTGGAGGTTTGTGTGGCTTTTATCTCAAGAGCTTCAAGGATAGGCTTTCTAAACACTTCACTCTTTACAAGTTCTAACAAAGGCACAAATATTTTCAATTTCTGAACTTCTGCTTCAAAGTTGAAGGGGCAAAGGGACTTATTAGGACCTCTTACCTCTTGAACTGGTGCTTTTAGGATAATTGGATCAGCTATTGGTCTCTTCTATTTGTTCTTTTGTGATTCTGTTTGGACAACAGCTTTTTGGGCAGGATTCTCCTTGACATTATTTGCATGAGACCTCAAATTATATCTTTGTTGTTCACCAGTCTGCAGAACAGCCTCTCTGTCCCACTCTTGACTGATTTGGCTTTGTAGTAGTGATTATTCATATGCAGCTAATGTCAAAAAGGCAGCACTACCTTTATCTTCCACGCAATGTATTTCATCCTCATCTTCAATCTATTCCTCCTCCATGACAACATTTTGAAAAGGAGCTTTAAGTTTATGTTCTTCATTTGGTTCTTTACCGCTTTGAATGATTTATAACTGCTCATTTTCTCTTCTGTATGGATTTGAGTGTCTTGGAGCAAATGTGCTCTGCTACCTTGTCTTTCCTGAGTTATATTCAATCTTCAGCGTAGATATCTCTGCGGCCAATGACTCTATCATCATAGTCATTTTATCTAATTTTGGATTTGAAGATGAGGCAGAGGAAGAAGAAGCCTCACCTCTCTGTCTTCTTCTGTCAGCATGACTTTTAAGCTTTTCTGCAGCCATAATATTAGATTCTACTTCTAGGGCTGCATATTGCATTTTAGCCAGAGTAGCACACCTTATTTCTCTCAACAATACGTAGAAATTAGAGTCAAAAGCATTGGCATAAGTGAGTTTGGCAGAGGTGGGAGTTGGCTTTACCTCGGATGGTATTCTACTATACATCCTATTAAATCTTTTATTAAAATTAGGCAAAGATTCTCCATTTTCTCTTTTCAGGTTACCAAACTCAGTATGATAGTATAACAGGTCCTTTTTATCTCCCTAGTGCTTCAAAAATGCATCATCTAAGGCTTCAATATCAGCAATAGATCTAGGGGTCAATTCTCTGAACCATTTTCTGGCCTCTCCATCAAGGCTCTAGACAAAAACTCTCATCCACACATCATTTTCACTTATATCTAGGTTATCAGCATAACTATAAAAAGCTTCAAGGTGTTCTTCAGCTATTACCCCATCTGTACCAGTGAACTTAATCATATATTTTTGGTGCTCTCCTACAGGCATGGCATTCAAAGGAACAAGCAAGACTAAGGGTTTATACCTAGCAGCTATAATTCTTTCCATCTTCGTAGGTGCTTGCTAACCTACCATGACTAGAGTATATGGAGGGATATTGGTAGATTGAATAGTGGGAAACAATGGAATGGATTGCAGAGATAAGGGAATATGATGGACTGTATGGGATGCTATCTTTGGACTGAGATCCAAAGGGGAACTAAATGAACAATGAGCTATATGGATATTTGTAGGCAATTTATCACTAGCAACACTAGGCTCTATATTTTCAAATGATACATTCTCAACTATAGCCTGCTCTTGCAGAGATACATAATATTTCTTAGGCTTACCTGATCCTGATGCTCCTTTCTGTGATGTTTTCTTTGACTTGATAATCTTCTCAGGGTCAGGCATTGTTTCAGCTGGTGATTTTCGAGGATTTCTTCGAGTATGTCTCACAAACTGAGCCAGAAATTCAATGTGGAGTCGCGAAAGTTTGGTCTTCCTCTAGTGGAGTCGCCAGATAGATGATTACAACCAGAAATGTGCCCAGACCTTGTCTATCATCAAAATCTGGAACTGTGCCATCTCCCAGGGAAGCTAAGATTCAACCTCCTCTACCTGGCAACAATGCCAATTAATGTTATCACCCCAAGAAATTCTCCTAGGTTGTATCTCGGAGATGCTCAAGAACATTACAAACTCAACAAAATATTGGAAACAGATGAATTGGAGGAATGATGCTTGTTCAAGCTAGATAACTACTTCTACTATGCTTAACTCCAGACATGGGTGAACACCCCTAGACTACAAGGCTTTAGACCACCAATTACTCATAGTTTTAGGATTAAGTGAATATGGAGAATACTGACCACACAAGTAGATGCACAAGACCATGTGACGGTCGGCTGCAACCAGTAAGAGGTCTGCAAATCTATCTCCCAATGCACAGATAGGATGATATCTCTCTAGCATTAAGTAAATAGGGACTTGCATAACACATTCAATGATACATACAAGACTCCAACATAGAGTTGGGATGACAACCCCTCAAATGATAAATATCAAGAGCACATGAAACTACATAACAGGCACGACCTAGAACAAATAAGAAGTGTAAAGTGAGCAATTAACAACAAAAGAAGCTTGTATTAGCTTAAAATGAGGACCAGATGTTGCAAGTATCAAAGTAGTTACAGTCTCCATAAGTTTAACCTTACATCAAAACAACAACCATCAACCTTCAACACATTATGTTTTTGGGTATATATAGAGTTTGATTACACAATGTTCTGCTATCCTATGCATGGAAGGGTCATAATGGACCACCAACCACATTAACTCTATGATATGGATCTCTGCTACATTTTGTTTGATTCAATGAATTAATTTGAAATTCTCTGGTGTTCTATTGTACTCCTCGAGCAGGTGGAGTAAAATATGGATGAGATTCCATGCCTGATGAATGTTTAACTGCTCGAGGCTTTGTACCTTTTCATCCTTCGGCCATTCTTCCTTGAATGTAGTAGTTGTGGATTAACTGCATAAGGTGTTGATAGTTGATCACCATTATTCTTTAGGTGCACAACATGAACAGAGTGTGTTGACTACATGGCGGATGTATGAGTGGGCGGAGAATAGATATCAGTCGTTGGATCACACAGATGGACGACAAAGATCTCTTGGCATGCAGTATCGTGCGGAAATGGAGTCAAAATGATTGTGAGCCATCAGATCTTGCAAATGGATGGTGAATATCAGCTTATGAGAGCCATCGGGAGAAAATATGAACAGACAATCGTGAGCCGTTGGATCCCGGGCAGGTAGATCCAACAGCTACCGGGCGGAAGATGTGCACAAGGGTCAACGAATGGGGAGGGTGGTTTTAGTGGTGGGCAATATTTCCCACACTGCGGTTGACAGACGGGTGGTAATCATACAGTGGGGTGCGATCCCATTTATCACGTGACGCATGGCATAGGAAAACTGCTTTCCCCGTGGATTAACGTGGGGGCATTTTGGAGGAGTGGGGGCTGCGACTGCCATCGGATCATGCGGCAAATGATTGAACAACGGGGAAATAAAAGGGGTTAAGTGTGCATGAAAAAGGACTGTGGTGGTGGGGAAAATTTAGGGAGCACACACAGACACACGAATATGGTTATATGACAGTTTAAGCTACGCTCTCGAGGTTAAGAGCATTATTTTAATTTTAACGAGTGACCCGGGAAATGGAGGTGAAAGGGAGAAGATGAGGTGGATGGGAAGATTAAAGCGACCAATAAGGATCTCCTTTTAGCAAAAGCAAAAACCGAGTCCACCTCAGCTCCTCGAATTGAAGCAGAGCTAATAGGAGAAATGGCCAAAAACACCTCAAAAATCACATTTTTTCCCTCTTTTTCATCTAGGAATTGTGCACAGGATCAGTCTTAGGAGATTGAATTTTCAGAGGGTCAAATCTTATCATGGTTTGGAACCAAAATATTTCTCGAAACTAGAGAGGGTTGTATTTCTCTTTCTAAAACCTCACCAATCTTATCCATGTCACTCAATAACCTTAAAGTGTTTGAGTTTCTACCTACCTTGCTCCATCATATGTTTGTAATCATACCCTTATTTTCCCTGAACTAGCCTCTTTGACCTAATCCTCTTCCAGCAACCCAATTTCAAACAATCATATCTTTCTTCACATCATAACTAGCCTAAAACCCTAATTCATCCAGCCCTCTTGGTTGTGACTTTGTGGAGAGATCCCTCTCCAACTTGGTAGGGCTAGATACCAATTCAAAAGGTTTGTTTGTGGTTACCTTAGTTGGACTCTTCCTCAACCTTGGAGATCCAGAGGAGCGATAACATACTAGTGTTGTTTCTGGGGAGCGAAATCTCTTTCTTCCCCAGGAAATAACAACAATTATTTAGATCTAATTGTTGATGGTGAAAAGTAGTTGGACACATAGGAAGGTTGTAGCATTCACTTGGCAACTCCATTGATTGAAAGATCCAGAAAATCAACACTTCATGGTGAATCTAGTGTCAAGGAATCCAAAGGTTCAGAATTTTCATGGCGACTCCACTTTTCAAGAACCAGTAGTTTGAAAACCTTCTTGGTGACTTCATTTCTGTCAAGATGAGTTCTAATGCAATAAGAAATCCCAGATATGCTCCTATGGATCAATCTCATATCCCTGGCTTTCCAAATCCTATGCCTCATGTTGACTAATTTAAAAATCTTCCTATATTTAAAAATGAACAAGAAGATGATGCTACTTTTCATTTAGTATGGTTTCATGTATATATATGTTGACTAAGAGTTGAGTTTCTTGAGGACTGTCCCATGAAGTTGTTTATGGTTACCCTTGATGATAAAGCTAGGGTATGGTATGAAGGGCTACAGGAAAGAAGTTTATGTTCTCTATAAGATTTACATAATGTGTCCTTCAACCATTATGTGAAGTCTTATCTTTCTTTACAAAGTTGTTGTGATTATAGTGAAGGTTTCATTGCATATCATGAAAGTATTGATGATATCAAGTGTATGGACGATGAAGAGACTATGGAAGCCTTCTTTGATTTTTCCCTTCAACAACATTCTGAAGAAGCTAGTCACTTTGATACACAAGATCATAGTCAGCATACAGTAGCTTCCTCTTTGCTTGAAGAGGAAGGAATTTTGCATCTTGATAGACAAAAAGAATCACATGAAATGAATCAGCAGTCTAATGAAAATTTATATACTCCTTTGCTTGAAATTAATGAAGATATTCAACATCCGTGTCATACTTTAGGACGAAAAGAAGAAAATTGTTGTTTTGTCCAAAGAAAACAAAGAGTACTTCCTCCTTTGACTGAAGAAGAAATAAATCATATTCTTAATTTTCAAACCCATATTCCTTTCATAAAGAATGATGATGTTATTGTACAGTCTTGCCATTTTCCAAGTGATTATGAAGAGGAGAACAATGATAAAAAAGAAGTTTTTTTTAGAGCCCCTTGCAGATGCAAATATTCCTCAAGGTTTAGAAAAGGAAAGGTTTGTTGATGAAAAGGAGTTTGCACCAGATCCCATAGATATGGACACTTATGCTGTTGAAAATATTATAGAGGATCCTTTTTCTAATTTCTTATAGCGATAAGGAAATAATGCTTATTCTTCTCCTTTTATTGATTCTTTTTTTTTTGTAAGTAAGCGTTTGTATTAATAAAATAAAACATATTGTACAAAAGGACTGCCCGGGCAGACAAAAGCCTAGAGCATAGCTGAGAATATGACAACTTGGACCAAAGGACCTCCTACAGCACCCCAAAGAGAACGGGCAGCCGGCAAGGATAAACTATCCACCTCGGCCTTGAGGAGTAAACAGGAAGAGAGCAATGCTTAACAAGAAGCAAACAGACTAACCATGAGACAAGAGCCCGCCTAGGGATTCAACCCAACATGGGAGGAGTCCGCAGTGTGGCCCTTTTTACCTTTCTTTTTACCAACTTTGACCCATCCATGTAGATCCAGCTAGGCTGGAAAGACCTGCAAACTAAGCTGGGCGGACGGAGAGATCTCCTTGTCTGAATCCGAAGGAGAGGTCTCATGAGAGCGCTTCTGCGAGAGAGGTGGGGCCGAGGACTCCTCAGGACCTGTTGGGGGCGGGTCCTGAGCAAGCGAATCATCCATCCCGTCCTCATCCACTTCCTCTTCATCGGAGCTGGAGCTAAAATCATCCATGGGGGGCGGGTCACAGGGTTTCCAGCTTTTGGATTTCGGCTTAGGAGCGGCCTTCTTCTTTTGGGTAGGAATCGCTGGACATGATCTATGAAGGTGCCCTGTGAGATGGAAATTTCTGCAGCGGAACGCTGTGTTCTCATAATCTAGGGTCTGAGTCCAGTGGAAGTCTCCGATTTTCAAAATGATCTGATCTGGTACTCCTTTGCTCATGTCTATTTCTTCGCAGATTCTGGCGAAGATGTAGAGGCCCTTTTCCCCTCTAGAAGTATATGTAGCTAGATGGTGGCCTAGAGAGTTACCAATTCCTTCAAACAAAGCAAAGTGCCATAAATGAACCGGGAGGTTGGGAAGTCTGACCCAGATGGGGAGCTTGGTAATAACGGCTGTAGAAGGATCAAAATCTAGGAACCAAGGGGTTAAGAAGAGACTCGCTGAGTTCCAAAACCAAGGGCCCCCAGTTAATGCTTTTTGATAATCCTCACTATCAACAAAAACTACAATGAAGAAACCTTTAGAACAAAGAAGAACCTTGCAATTGTTGGTCCAGTTGGAGTGAACCCATTTGTAGAGATCCTCTGTACGAGGCCATAGCCCATTGAACCTGCAAATAATGCCAAATTCGGCAAACAGTTGGAACTGCCTGTCCATCGTTGGATGCATTATTTTAATGGAGGGGGTTTCCTCTAGCTTGTCCACCAAAAATGGTTTTGGAACTTGGGCTGGAGCAATGAAGTTCTTGGGTTTATGAGCATGGACAGCATCTCTGTAAGAAAACGTTGATGCTGAAGATGACTGTCCCGTTGCTCCCCCTCTCAAACAAAGGGAGAGAATGATGGAAGAATTTCTTTGAATGTCGTAAAATGAAAGGGGCAAGAGATCTTCAAGATGTTTACCTTTGAAGAGGAGCCTTTGAGAAGTAGAAGGAATCCCCGTCCTAAGCTTCAGTGCTTGATTGAGGTCTTGCACAAGATCAGAAGGGCTCACCCACTGAAGCATAGTTTTGCCTGAGAGGAGCGCTACTAGGATCTGGAAAGACTCGGATTGCTTCGGCATTTGCTGTTCTCTGCAAGACTGAGACGAGAAGACGCTGGTACAAGCACAGCTTGTCAGGGGCCCAATCTGTGCCTGTTTTTTATTTCCCTGCGTTGGGCAGCAGGCGATAAGAGTCCTTACGTATGGCTTGAGATCTCTGAATCTTTCCGTATCCATCTTAGCTGGGCCAGGCATAGGCAGGACTATCAGCCGAAGCTGTATCTCACGACAGTGTCTTAGAGCCCTGCCCCAAGAGACCAGAACCCTCTGTGGTATTTTGTCAAACACTTTCCACGCATCCTCCCTGCGCAGGCATTTTTCAGAAGATTTGAGAGCAAGAAAATCTGGAAGCAATTTTATTTCCAGACTACCACTTCCTGAGTGGAATACGGACGGAAGTTGTTTTGTAGGAAGAGAGAGGTAAACAGAAGTCCCACTTCCCACCCCTGAGCGGTTCTGAGGAAAAGGAACCGAGCCTGGGGCAAGTAGCAACAATAAGAAAAAAACCGAGCCTTTGTGCTGAGGGAGCTTCTGCTGTACCGCAGACAAGGAGCGGCCTTCAATCCTGGCCATGTAAAAGGCCCTGCGGGGATAATGGATAATGTATTCACGGAAGAGGCCGAGCCGGAAGACAACACTGGTTATGAAGAAAGCCCCTCCGCCGGAAGAATCCTGCTCACGAGCTGAGCAGCGCGGAACCGAACAGAGGAAGAGCCTGCCATCCACAAGAACGAAGCCTGGGAGGCGAAGCGCCGAGAGGGAAAGACAGATTCTGGCAGCGCCGTTCTGGGAAGCACCCGCAAGCCCGAAACCCTTAGCCGAGAGCGCCATTTTTTTTTCCTTTTATTGATTCACAAAAGGTAATGCTTCATAATTTTCAAGACCCCTTGGACAGTGTTTTGCAAGCAGTGGAGAAGATGAATGTTGTTTTGTTTATCAACATAAATCTTGGTTTCATTTTTCATTGTGAGTTGCCTACATATACATCATTCTACTTACTGGAGGTAAGTGAGAGAAAAATTTCAATAAGTAACCATCTACTAGATTGGTTACATGTTGAGCCTATGTATTGCAACAAGAATGTTGCAACTCCGAGGGCTACCAACTTTACTTATCAACCTGGGGTTCGTACAAACTTGGAGGTGACAGTGCTATATGCACAAGTAAAAGTGAAGGTCCTTCTTGTTGTCACTGCTCATTTGAAAAGATACCCCAGGGGTTATAAGCTAGACTTATATAGGGTCGGAAGAAGCTTAATTCTTTGATGGAAGAAGAGAAAATCTATTCTAAGAAAGAGCTACTCTATTGTTGTAATGAAGCAAAAAACTTGTAATGCTAACTCACACCATAACCTAATTAACCAATTAAATAGCTATGTTAAGCAGAGTTTCTAAGTCAATCACTAACCTAATGATTCTATCTAAGTTAAAGAGCAACAAAACCATATGAAGGTGTAAGAAAAGGAAACTAAATTAAGTTTTTTTATAAGAGGAAGAGAAATTGGAGGTCAAAATCAATGAAAGGAAGATGTAAGGACACAGTAGCGCATAGGGACCATTGGATCGATCAACAAACAAAAGATGAATGGTAGAGATCGTATTGTGAAGGCTTAACTAACTAGATGCATGAACAGGATGAATGCATAGGATGAATGGTTGAGGTCTTATTGCACAGATTCAAGAGATGGATGGACAAGCTTAACCAGAGGATGGACGGCGGAGATCGTATTGCGGGAAAAGAAACGTGTGGAAATGATGGAGAAGGTTTCTAAGGTGGTAAGTAGTTTCTCGCGCACCCTCAAGGCCATAAGCGGAATTTTGAAATTTCATGTGATTAGTCTTACTGCATGACACGTAGCAAGAGAAAGCCACTTTTCTCACGTGCTCTCGGGTGGATAACGGTCGTGCAATAATCCGTGCGACATTGCGCAATAGCCGTTGGATGAGGGGCTAATCATTGGTGGAGATCGGCCAAGATAGTTGGTGATCCGCTGACATGATAGCCATCGAATCAGGCATGGCAGATCGACGATGGGGGTTTAAAGTGCATAAAGTGTTGAGGTGAAGCAATAGCTGTCGGATCAAGAGACAAATCGACGGTGGAGATTCAAGTGCATAAAGCAAGTGGAAGACTTCATGCAAGGTGGTAGTTGGAGAAAATAATGAATCGGGCGATGATTGTGAAGGTTTTTTGTAGATTGGACGGCGATGAAGCGATGCATGAAGAACGCGCTAAAGGAGGTTTGAAAGGAAAACGACAGAAAAAACCATTGAGGGTGAACGAGTAACTACATCAAACGACAAACTCCATAGCTCATGCAAGAACTAGAAACCTGTGTTTTTGGGGTTGCTAAAGGGTCTCTTCCTCAAGTCATGGTCCGAGAGGGAGGAGATGAGGCCGAGACACCTGCGCCCAACCTTATGGTGAACCTTTTCTCCTAGCTAACCTATAAAATGAATGAAGGCACAAATGGAAGTAAACTATAGCAAATGTAGTTACTGAAACAAATAAACAGAAAAACCATGAATAATCTATGTTATACTACTGTAATGAAAATGAAGCTACTTAAGAAAATAAAATAGAAAACCATGAATTTACTTAAACAAATGAACTTTTCTAGGAAGCTACTTAAGCAAATGAACAAAAATAAAAATATATGCTAGCATACATGTACAATAAAGAGGAGATTTGGCTACTCAGGTTGGGTCCTAACCCAAGAGCTTCAACTCTCTGAATTAATTGAGAGTTGACCTAAAACATAACTCATTCTCATTATGAAAACCATGGATTACAGAACAAACTATCACAAGTCTTGTAGCTCAAACAATCGAAGTCTGAATCCTACTGAGGTCCTAAGCCTCTCTATTTATACATTTTAAGTCTCTAATGACTTCCTTCCCATTAGGGAGGCTTGGCTCCCAACTCAAGATTTTTTTTTCTATCCCTTTCACTTGCTTAGTTGTCTTCTAGTCTTCGAAGTGATGGTTGTTTGCACTCTGAGTTGATGGAGGAATATTCGAATTGAGGGGTAGTAAATAAGGAGGATTTACCTCCTATAATTACTCTCCCTTGTCCCATTCAAGCTTTGACCAAGGTATTTCCACAGTTCCTTGCTTTTATCCTTTATGCATGCATTTTTCCTTACTTGTATCCTTTATTCCTGCATTATATGCACATTAGACCACAAAGAAAAATATCCAACTCTAACTCATCTCATAACAAAATATAATCAAAAGTATGCAATAAGGTGTGAGAATAGTTGGTTTGACTAAGCTAGGAGGTGAATTAAGGCCAATTAAGGCCCATATAATTACCCAATGATGAGGCTCATCATTACACTAGAAGGATCATTTCAGCCAATCAACAATGGTGGAAGAAGGGAAAAAAGTGGAGGAACATGACAATGTGTTGCCTCTAGCTCATGAAGAGGAAACCATTCAACTTGACACTTGTTCTGATATTTTTGCTAATCATCAAGATCTGTCCTTTGCACATGCTTTTCAACATCCTTTTACGAGTTTGCTGCAGTCATCAGATCATGATAGTTATCTTGTTTTGAATCATAATTTTCAGCTTCAGTTGTATGTTGAGTTTCCAATCTTCAAGTTTTTTGTAGATAGTGTAAATAGAGGAAAATCAAGTATCCAGTTGCTTGATTGGCTTGATTGGCATTTTTCCTTTACCTGATTTAGCAATAATTTTCAATAGTTAGAATAAAATAGGGTGTGGATTTGTTTCAACAACAACTTTATTTCAAGTTCATTTCTCAGCAAGTGACGACAAAATTCATCAAGGTTTGAAGCCTGAGTGATCCAGGTGGATATTGGTGGCCACCCGCTAATTCCACTTGAATCCCCTCTAGTGCGTCTTTCAGTTTTTTCAGTTTCCTTAATTATAGCACAATTTACTATTTTTAGAAGTTTTTCAGGTCCTAAACTTCCGGAGCCGTTTTGAGGCCCTAAACGATGTTTTTTGGGAAATCTACCGCCAACAATATTTGTACCTAAAAATCGTATTTTCCGTCGTAGTCCTCGGAGAGATCTTTCCAACGGGCTATCATGCACATCAAACGGAGATAATACGACCAATTCGTGACCCCGGGAAGTTGATGTACCAACTTACCCAAAAACGGGACCCACAATTTGGCGTTTCATCTTCTAGGGTCAGGTTTTGGAATGTGAAGGGTTTTTCATTGTTTCTCAACAATAAATAGGCCTTCGAGCCTCATTGTAAGATAGTTCAGAGGCATGTAGCCACACATATCTTCTCAGAGATAAGCTGCCATCGCCCTAGCTGGTTTATTTCCATTTCTGGTTGTAAGCATATTTCAGTATTTTCCATTAATGAAATGAAGCATTATTTTTGCTGCATCTTTGTTTATATGGTTATCTCTGTAATTTGTTGCATTCCTGTTTAAGTCTGGATCAGTGGTATCAGAGCAGTCTGCTTTTTCTCTGTTTTTCTTTGCATGTACCCAATGAGGTCGGGATATAAGGAGTTAGGGCTTGAGCTGGTCGAACCTTTGCAAGACCAGCCTCGCAAATCCTGACAGCCTCCCATGGCGGATGAGAAGAAAGACGAGGGAGTAGGAGATACTATCAAAATCTTGCTCGAAGAAGCCCTCGAGTGACAACGGAACGCGATGATGGACAACTGTTCCCAAATCCTTCAGCAGCTACCCAAAAGTGACGCATCGGCTTCCAGCAGCTACTCCGGAAATTCCACGCCCTTTAAGGTACAAGTTAATTTGAAATCCCCATATTTGAGGGTCAGATAGACGCAAATGCTGTAGATAAATGGTTAAATCTGCTAGAGGGTTATTTTTATGTTCATGAATTTTCGAGTCGAGAAAAGATTGTTTTCGCTCTTCTCAAAGCAGCTCCCCACGTCAAGGACTGGTGGGAAACCTACTGCGAGCAGAAGCATGAAACTACAGGCTCGCTATTTTTAGCCGCACCCACCTGGAATTCATTCCAGGAGGCCATTAAGGAGCAATACTACCCTGTTGGAAGCTATGAGGATGAATACATAAAGTGGACCATGCTGCGGCAGGGAAGGGATCAAGATGTGCCGGAGTTCACCAATCTTTTCCATACTCTTCGCACGAAGTTGGGTATCAAGGATTCAAAGCAGCATTTGATACTCAAATACCGTGGCTGCCTGCACAAGCACATCCAGGAAGAAATAGAATTCCTGAACATCTCCTCTCTCAGCATAGCATACCGATATTCCGTCAAGATCGAGTAGAATTTTAAACAAAAGAAGCGAGACTTTGGATCTGCGAATCCAAAGCAAGGGAAAGGTGCCCCGAAAGCACATAAAAAAGGACAAAGCCAAGGCGGAGCAGCCCAAGAAAACCCGCCAAAGCTACAAGCAAAGAACAGTGCCGCAAAGCCAAAAAAGGACACGGGAAAATGGTGTGAGTTCCATAAGAGCTCTAATCACAACACAAGTGAGTGCCGGGTGAAGCAGTCATTGGTGGCTGAGCTAAATGTTTTAGAATCAGATGCAGGTTTCGACTCTCAGTCAGAACCCGACAAGGGGAATGACAAAGGGAAGCAGATAATTGATGTGGATCCCAACACCACTGTTGCTACTGCCAAGATCCAGAAAAATGAACCCGAAGATCCAGAGGAGGAGGAGTGTCTCTTCCACTCCTAGATGTGGGTAAGGGGCTCCCCGCTACAGTTCATTATCGATAGCGGGAGCCAAAAGAACCTCATTTCGGCAGAGGTCGTGAAGTGGTTGGGCTTACCGACCACAGCACTTCCACAACCGTACACCATCGGGTGGCTGCACCAAGGACGGGATCTTCGCGTGAGCCAACAGTGTCGCCTTCCA
>APFE031555376.1:152721-250221 GCA_000404065.3 Pinus taeda
GTACAACTCAAAGCATCCACGCACATGGGACGAGAGCCTCCCCTATGTTCAGCACAGCTACAACCAGGCTCTCCATAGTTCGACTGGACACAGCCCTTTTCAGGTGGGCTTGGGATTCCAGCCACTATGTCACATCGATGTGGCCATGCCATTTGCAGCTACTCATGTAGATTTTTCTCATGTCCAGTCCGAAACAGATAAGGCAAACAGCTTCATTGAGCACATCCAACATATTCGCCAGCAGGTCCATGACATTCTGGAGAAATCTAATGCTAAGTACAAGCTGCAACTGATCGGATCATGGACACACAGATCAAGCACACTCGCCAGCAGAATATCCAACTATATCGAGTTGTGAAAGCAGGACAACTCCTTCACTAGGGCATGTGGCTCACCAGGGACCAAGTGCAGCAGAAGTTCCATCATCTCATGGAGGAACTCAACGCAATGGGGACCATTGCTTCCTAAGGGGGGAGGAATGATCTAGGTGGATATTGGTGGCCACCCGCTAATTCCACTTGGATACCCTCTAGTGCTTCTTTTAGTTTTTTCAGTTTCCTTAATTATAGCACAGTTTACTATTTTAGCAGTTTTTTGGGTCCTAAACTTCCGGAGCCGTTTTGAGGCCCTAAACGACGTTTTTGGGAAATCTACCGCCAGCAATTTTTCTACCTAAAAATCATCTTTTTCGTCGTAGTCCTTGGAGATATCTTTCCAACGGGCTATCATGTGCATCAAACGGAGATAATACGACCAATTTGCAACCCCGGGAAGTTGATGTACCAACTTACCCAAAAACGGGGCCCACAATTTGGCGTTTCATCTTCTAGGGTCAGGTTTTGGAATGTGAAGGGTTTTCCGTTGTTTCTCAACAATAAATAGGCCTTCGAGCCTCATTGTAAGACAATTCAGAGGCATGTAGCCACACATCTCTTCTCAGAGATAAGCTTCCATCACCCTAGCTGGTTTATTTCCATTTCTGGTTGTAAGCATATTTCAGTATTTTCCATTAATAAAATGAAGTATTATTTCCGCAGCATCTTTGTGTATATGGTTATCTCTGTAATTTGTTGTGTTCCTGTTTAAGTCTGGATCAATGAGGAGAAGGCCCTAAGGCTCTGATGATCTGATAGTTTGGATTTAAGTTTTCAGTGTTTAGTGTGGTTGTTAGTTGTTGATCGTATTAGCCCAATGGAAAGGCATGCTGGTCTGCAGTAGTCTTGACACCTCTTTTAGAGCTTTCATCACCAATAATGCCAATGTTAGTGTCAGTATTTGCACACTACCATTAGTGATCAAAAGTCCTCTTTTCATATCATATTAGGGTCCCACTCAGAATTTTTTTTCATTCCACTAGGTCATCAGTCAAAAATTTACTCATCGATGGTAGTGCTAGTAAAAAAAACATCACTCTCCCTTAATTTTCATTACTTGCTGGCACATTTTCATACCTTGCTAAATTTACATGAGTCATGAGGTCAAAGTCATTATATCATCATATCAGTCATGACACCATCAATTCTGGTCAGTCAAGGTTACCATTAGGTATTAGGGTTTTCAAGGTCCAATAAAACACTATTTCCATTGCATAATGTCAACAACTCTCATAGCAATCAAATAACATCTCTTCACTATCTCATGATGATTTATAAACATAAAATCTTGTTTCAACATGTAATTTTTATTTTAAATGTAATATTTTTTTTCACTATGTAATTTTATGTCTTTCAAATGTAATAAGCACATGATTTCCAAGCTGCTAATTCAGAGTTCTAAAATGCCTAAGGACCAAAAAGTTAAAGGTCAAAGTGTTCTCAATGTATATCAAGTGATCAATTTGTCAAGTAAAATTCCAGGAACCAAAGGCATAAAGAGAGCATTAGAACTAGAGAGACAGAAAGAAGCTGAACTAGCCAAGGAGCTTACCTTAGATGAGAAAATTTCCATAATGATCAATGAAAATAGGGAGCATTGGTTTGAGAGAGTTAACAACCATATTGATGAGCTCCTAAAGAAATCAAAGAAATACAACGACATACAGAGGAGGATGGCAAAGTATTATTTCCAAAACCAAATAGCAAGGTCAAAACTCAAGAAAGTGAAGCCAAAGCTTGAAACCCTAAATATGCAAGAGGAGAAGAGAAAACTTGATATCCTTGCTTATGCCTCTTTCCATGCTTGACATACTTCATCAGCAGTTCATGTATAAATTTTGACAAGTTTCTGGGCATTTTTTGAAAATTTTGGGTTGTTGTGCAACTTTGACAGTTTTTGCACAATTGGATTGTCCTATGCGCACCACCCTGGGCGTTTCACACCTTCTAGAGGCATCCAAGTGCAAAACCAAGACCACCATTGGATTTAGAATGCAGTAAAAATGCAATTTTAATTATTGGCACACCAAAATTGGGCAATTTGACAGGGATAAATATCCAAAAACACCTCAAAAATCACATTTCTACACTCTTTTTCAGCTAGGCGCTGTGCACAAGCGCAGTCTTGGGAGATTGACTCTTTTTAGGGTCAAGTATTATCATTGTTTGGAACCAAGTACATTTCTAGAAACCAGATAGGACCACCTTTCCAATGAGATATCCTAAGCTCAATTTGGATACTGGGAACCCCTTCAAAACTCAGCTAGAAGATGGCATTGCGCACAGACCAAAGGCGATGCGCATAGGACTAGAAACTAATATTTTGCTACTTTTTTCACACTTTCTCAGTTACTCAAGGAATTTTATGAAGTTTTACTGATGTAATTGGTCAAAAGAAATGTAATTATGTCTTTTAAAGTTACCTAGGGTAAATACATTAGGTGAAAACTCTTTTTGTCATGTAATGAATCAGTTTCCAAAAATCGAGGGATGAGTTAGTTTGACCTGCCTACACTCTAGGTTGCAATTCAAATTTTGGTGGAACAACTCCTTAGCTCATGTATTCAACCCTTGAGGATGGTAGAAGTTGTTTGATGGCTATATTTATCATTTCTTGACTCATTTCACAGGTGGGATTTTGTTGTATTGATCAGAGACACTAGTGTAATTAGTATTTCATAGAAATTTAATGAATGAGTTGCAATTATTTTGATGTAATACCTATGGTATGGCATTTTGACATCGTTTCTTCTTATGTTGCATATTTTTGAATGTTTTGTACTCTCATGTTTCATTTCACTTCTATGATATGTTGATTCTCAATTTGATGAACAGAATACATCTTACATGCTCTGTTTTGGGGAAATCTTCATAATTTGTCCATTTTGTTCAATTTAGAAAGAATACATGTTTGACTTTCTCTTTCTAACACCTCAACAGTCTTATCCATCTCACTCAAGAACCTTAAAGTGTTTTAGTGTCTACCTACCTTACTCCATCAAATGTCTGCAATCATACCCTTATTTTTCCTTGACCTAGCATCTTTGACCCAATCCTCATCCAACAACCCAATTTCAAACAATCAAACCCTTCTGCACATCATAACTAGCCTAAAACCCTGATTCATCTAGCCCTCTTGGCTATGATTTTGTGGAGAGAACCCTCTCTAGCTTGGTAGGGCTAGATACCAAGTCAAAAGTTTGGTCTGTGGTTACCTTAGCTGGACTCTTCCTCAGCCTTGGAGATCCGGAGGAGTGATAACATACTGGCACCGTTGCCAGGGAGCAAAAGCTCTATCTTCCTTGGGAAATAACAATAATTATTTAGATCTAATTGTTGATGTTGAACAAAAGTTGGACACATAGGAAGGTTGTACCATTCACCTAGCGACTTCAGTGTCGACTAATCCAAAGATTCAAAAATTTCATTCCGACTCCACTTTTCAAGAACCAGTAATTTGAAAACCTTCTTGGTGACTTCATTATTGTTAAGATGAGTTATACTACAAGACGAAAACCCAAGTATGCTACTATGGATCGATCTCAGAGCCCTTGATTTCCAAATCCTATGCCTCACGTTGTCTGGTTTACAAATCTTCCTATGTTTAAAAATGAACAAGAAGATGATTCTAGTTTGTATTTAGTAAGGTTTCATGTACATGTATGTAGACTAAGAGTTGAGTTTCCTAAGGACTGTCTCATGAAGTTGTTTATGGCTACCCTTGAAGATAAATCTAGGGTATGATATGAAGGGTTACCCGAAGGAAGCTTCTATTCTCTAAAAGATTTCCAAAATGTGTTCTCCAACCATTATGTGAAATATTATCTTTCTTTACAAAATTGTTGTGATTATAGTGAAGGTTTGATGGTATCGAATGTATGGATCGTCTTTGCTTGAAGATGAAGGAATTTTGCATCTTAATAGTAAAAAGGAATCACATGAAATGAATCAACAATCTGATGTAAATTTATATTCTCCTTTGCTTGAAATTAATGAATATATTCAACATCCTTGTCAAACTTTAGGAGGGAAAGAAGACAATTGTTGTTATGTCCAAAGAAAACAAAGAGTAACTAACAAAATAGCCAAAATTCTCTTAAAAAATAATATAAAAACCTCATTCAGACCCTTGACAACTATTAGACAAAAAATGAAATCTGTCAAACACAACCCAGAACATCTACAGCAAAAAGGTGTTTACATTATCAATTGTTCCTCTGCAGAACAATATATCTGGGAAACAAGTAGATTTGTCAGCATCAGGGTAAAAGAACGTAGTGCATAAATCTGTAGGGAAAGAACCCGTTCCTCAGCCTTGGCGGAACATGCAGGAAAGACAAACCACCATATATGCCTTGAAAACGCAAAAGTCATTGCTAATGAAAAACACTATTTCAAGCGAAAAGTCCAAGAAGCTCTTGAGATCATAAAACACCCACATAACCTCAACAGGGATGGAGGCTTGGAAATTAGTAGGAATTGGACCTCAATCCTCACCCCCATGGATTGAATTAACCCCCTTTAGATCAAATCGGCTCCTCACCTAACCACAAAAACCTTGTATAATTCTCTAACTAGCTTATAAGCTTATAAACACATCATTAATAAATACATTAACCTCCTAAATTAAATAAATAAAATAAAATAAAATAAAATAATCAAATTATTATAAATTACAATTAGTTAAAACAAAATCTTTATATGAAATTAATTATTAAATAAAATATAATAAAAAACTTAATACATAAACAATTCAACTCAAGCAATTAATAAACAACTATAATAATTTACATGCATAATAAATAAAATTAAAAAGAACTTTAATATATCAAAAAATTATAAGAATATTAAAAATCATCCTAAAAAAAAAAACTTCTTTAATACACTAACAAGCATATAAGCTTAAATCGCAACATTAATAATAAATTAACCTCCTTAAAAAAAAATCATATATAAACAAAATTACTATAAAGTTACCCTTAATTAAAACAAAATCATTACGATAAAATTATTTTATTAATAAAATATAATAAAAAAACTTATTACATAAACAATTTCATTGAATGCAATTAATAAAAAACTATAATAATTATCCATGTATAGTAAATAAAATTAGAAAGAGCTTTAAATATCGGAAAATTATAACAATATATTAAAAAATCTAGTTTATTCAAATCATTAGGTTGGTCGGCTCAAATACTTGACATCTCAACCATAGCCTTGTTTATCACTACTGCCTCTCTCCTTTGTAAATCAAGTCCTCATGATGAGTCTTGGTCTAGACTCGAAACATCGACAAAGCAAAGATGAAGACTGTGGAATATCCGAATGTAGATTCTAAAAAACAAGGAGTACTTCCTCCTTTGACTGAAGAAGATAAATCATATTATTAATTTGCAAATCCATATTCCATTCATTAAGAATGATGATGTTATTGTACAGTATTTCTAGTTTCCAAGTGATTATGAAGAGGAGAATAGTGATAAAGAAGAAGTTGTTTTAGATCCCCTTGTAGATACAAATCTTCCTCAAGGTTCAGAAAATCAAAAGGTCTATTTATGAAAGGGAGTTTGCACCAAATCCCATAGATATGGACACTTATATTGTTGAAAATATTATGGAGGATTGTTTTGCTAATTTGTTACAAACATATGGAAATAATGCTTATTCTTCTTGTTTTATTTATTCACAAAAGGTAATGCTTCATAATTTTCAAGATCCCTTAGACAATCTTTTGCAAGCAATGGAGAAGATGAATTTTGTTTATTTATCAGCATAAGTCTTGGTTTCATTTTTCATTGTGAGTTGCCTATATATATATATACATCATTTTGCTTGCTCAAGGTAAGTGAGAGCAGAATTTCAGTAAGTAACCATCTACAGGATTGGTTACATTGGAAGGACCATTTCACCCAATCAACAATGGTGGAAGAAGGTAAAAAAGTGGAGGAACATGCCAATATGTTTCCTCTAGCTCATGAAGAGAAAAAAATTCAACTAGACAGTTGTTCTGATCTTTCTGCTGATCATCAAGATCTGCCCTTTGCACATGATTTTCAAGATCATTTTACCAGTTTGTTGCAGTCATCAGATCATGATGGTTATCTTGTTTTGAATCATAGTTTTCAGCTTCAATTGTATGTTGAGTTGTCAGTCTTCAAGGTTTTTGTAGATAGTGTAAATAGAGGACAATCAAGTATCCAGTTGCTTGATTGGCTTGATTGGCATTTTTCCTTTACCTAATTTAGCAAACATATTCAGTAGTTAGAATAGAATAGGGTGTGGATTTTGTTTCAGCTACATCTTTCTTTCAAGTTCAGTTTTTAGCAAATGAAAATAGAATTCATCAAGGTTTGAAGCCTGAGGAGAAGGCCCTAAGGCTCTGATGATCTAATAGTTTGTATTGATGTTTTCAATGTTTAGTTTGGTTGTTAGTTTTTTATCATATTAGCCCAATGGATAGGCATGCTAGTCTACGGTGTTATTGACACCTCTTTCAGAGCTGCCATCCCCAATAAGGCCAATGTTAGTGTCAGTATTTGCATGACTACCATCAATGATAAAAAATCCTCTTTTCATATCATATAAGGGTCCCACTCAAAAATGTTTGTCATTCCACTAGGTCATCATTAAAAACTTTACTCATCGATGGTAACCCTAGTAAAGAAACATCACTCTCCTTTAAATTTCATTACTTGTTGTCACATTGTCATACCTTGATGAATGTACATCAATCATGAGGTAAAATTCATCATGTCATCATATCAGTCATGATACCATCAATTCTGGTCAGTCAAGGTTACCATTAGGTCCTAGGGTTTTCAAGGTCCAATAAAACATCATTTCCGTTGCATAATGTCAGCAAGTCTTGTAGTGATAAAATAACATCTCTTCAATATTTGAGGAGGAGTTGTAAACATTAAATCTTGTTTCAGCATGTAATTTTGGTTTTAAATGTAATATTTTTTATTTTTTCACTATGTAATTTTATATCTTTCAAATGTAATAAGTACATGATTTCCAAGCTGCTAATTTAGAGGTCCAAAATACCAAAGGACCAAACATTTAAATGTCAAAGTGTTATCAATGCATATCAAGTGATCAATTTGTCAAGAAAAAGGCCAAGAACCAAAGGCCTAAAGAGAGCATTAGAACTAGAGAGACAGAAAAAAGTTGAACTAGCCAAGGTGCTTACCTTAGATGAGCAATTTGCCATAATGATCAATGAAAATAGGGAGCATTGGTTTGAAAGAGTTAACAACCATCTTGAGAATCTCTTGAAGAAATCAAAGAAAGGCAATGACATACAGAGGAGCATGGCAAATTATTATTTCCAAAGAAACCAAATAACAAGCTCAAAACTCAAGAAAGTGAAGTCAAAGCCTGAAACCCTAAATATGCAAGAGGAGAAGTGAAAACTTGATATCCTTTCTAAGGCCTCTTTCCATGCTTAACATACTTCATTATAACGTTCATGTATCAATTTTGACAAGTTTCTGGGCATTTTTTTATTTTTATTTTTGGGGTTTTGTGCAACTTTGACAGTTTTTGCACAATTGAACTGTCCTATGCGCAACACCCTAGGCATTCTGCACCTTCTAGATACCTCCAAATGCAAAACTAAGACTTCCATTTGATTTATAATGTATTAAAAATGCAATTTTGACTATTGGCACACCAAAATTGGGCAATCTAATAGGGAGAAATGGCAAAAAACACCTGAAAATTCACATTTTTGTCCTTGTTTTTAGCTAGGTGCAACACACAATAGAAGTCTTGGGATATTGAATTTTGGAGGGTCAAATATTATCATTATTTGGAACCAAGTACATTTCTAGAAATGAGATAGTACAGGCTTTCCAATGAGCTATCTTGAGCTAAATTTGGACATCGAGAACCCCTTCAAAACTCAGCTGGAAGATGGTGTTGCGCACAGACCAAAGTCGCTGCGCATAGGGCCAAAAACTAATATTTTGCTACTTTTTTCACACTTTCTCAGTTACTCAAGGAATTTTGTGAAGTTTTACTGATGTAATTAGTGAAAATAAATGTAATTATGTCTTTTAAAGTTACCTAGCGTAAATACATTAGGGGAAAACTCTTTTTGTCATGTAATGAATCAGTTCCCAAAAAGTGAGGGATGAGTAAATTTGACCTCCCTACACTCTAGGTTCCAATTCAAATTTTGGTGGAACAAATCCTTAGCTCATGGATTTGACCCCTAAGGATGGGAGAAGTTGTTTGATGGCTATATCTATCATTTCTTGACTCATTTCACAGGTGGGATGTTGTTGTATTTATCAGAGACACTAGGGTAATCAGTATTTGGTAGAAATTTAATGAATGAGTTGCAGCTATTTTGATGGAATACATGTGGTATGGCATTTTTACATAGTTTCTTCTTATGTTGCATATGTTTGAATGTTTTGTACTCTCATGTTTCATTTCACTTCTATGATATGTTGATTTTCAAGTTGATGAGAAGAATACATCTTACATGCTCTGTTTTGGGCAAATCTTCATAATTTGTCCATTTTCTTCAATTTAGAAAGAATACATGCTTGTCTTGCTCTTTTTAACACCTTACCAGTCTTATCCATCTTGCTCAAGAACCTTAAAGTGCTTGAGTGTCTACCTACCTTGCTTCATCAGATGTCTGCAATCATACCCTTATTTTCCCTGACCTAGCCTCTTTGACCTAATCCTATCCAACAACCCAATTTCAAACAATCAAACCCTTTTGTACATCATAACTAGCCTAAAACCCTAATTCATCCAACCCTCTTGGCTGTGATTTGTGGAGAGAGCCCTCTTCGGCTTGGTAGGGATAGATACCAAGTCAAAACGTTGGTCCATGGTTACCTGAGTTGGACTCTTCCTCAGCCTTGGAGATCTATAGGAGTGATAACAAGGTATATACCAGGTTTGAATTTGTTGACCTTCCTCAGAAAATTGACCCTCTCCTTTCTTAAGAGAGGATGCCAAGTAATTTTTTGTAAATGTATTATAGCTTCTACGAGATATTAGGAGGTTATTGGAGAATATATATATACAAAACAATGTATGGGTGGGAATATTCTTGAATGAGGACAATCTAGCTAAAATAAGTACAATAGAGGAAGTCCTGTTTTGTATTACTATCCAATTTTTGTATGATATTTTGTTATATCTTAGAAAATTTCGGATCTTTGGTGGAATAGTTGTGACCCTAAGAGTGTTTTTTTTTTCTTGGTAAAACTAATCTATTATATACAGAAACAGAGTACAATTACAGTCATGATGTCAAAAAGAACCAGCTGCCTGGTGGAAATGGCAACGTGGAGCAGCAGTGTTCTCAGTTTAAGACGAACCAGACCATTAATCTAACCCATGCAGGGGCTAGAGGAACCAAAAAAATCATTCCCGCGCAGGGGATTCCAAAAAACATTGTGACGCAGAGCACCGAAAAATTTAAGAAACAAACCCTGAGCACCGACAAATGCCCTACAACGTTGACACATTGACACATTGACACTTTGACACAATGACACATTGACACATTGACACATAGCCAAAAACTGGAAAGACAAAATTCCTTCATTGCGGGCCACGTAACCTGGAGAGAAGACACGGTTAGTCTTCCGGAACCTCCTCCACGATCCTGCACCAGCCGTATTCCTCCATTTCCTGTGCTTGGACTTCCTCTGCTATCGTCGTGACAGGCTCCTTCCCGACGTCCTCCTTCTGGCTGGTAGGTCCTTCCGAAACCTTCACACGATCAGCAGAGGGCGTCTCCATAGCTCTTCTGGTTTCAGCTGGTGGTGTAATCTCCCTTTGAGCACTGGATTCACCCTCTTCTTGGGCCTCCTCAATGAAGAGCAATGAAACATGGGCATTGATCCGGGGGCGGTTCAGAGAGGTGTTGAAAGTGAAAACTGCAGAGCCAAAGGAGGGCGAGGAAGAGGACCCAAGAGAGCTGGCTTGTAGAAATTGGCTTGGCCTAAGGAAACTTGCTCCTTCACGATAAGGGCAGTGACAATGGTAATGGTGGGAGGTATCCTCAGCGACAGAAGGGCACGATGACCCGCCACGGGTTGTGCCTCGTTGGCTGAGCATACGTTGTCGAGGCCGAACCATAATTACAATGTTGAACAGGGCCAAATTGGAATTCGGAAAATAGAGAGAATCATACGCAGGCGAAGGATTGGACCCAACGGACGGATGAGGGTCCTGTAAGAGATTCATAAACCCAACAGAAAGACAGAGGCCAAGAGTGATCCAAGAGTCCAGAGAAGAGGGAATGGCCTGAGAATTCAGACCAGGATTCCACCCCAACAGCGCCAGAGGCAACAGTAAGACCCCGAGCCAAGCTTGTAGTAACATGGAAAAATCCCTACTGCATCCGTTAATATTGCATCTGCCCTTACCTCGAAGCGCTCCCGCCATAACTATGGCCGTCATGAGAGCCGAGGAGCCGAGCCCTATTTTGCAGGCGGAGGTGGGTGGAGCATTAATGCTCCAGTGCGGTAGTCCTTTGCTTATGTACTAGCGCCGACGGGAATGTCCATTTCCCATGTGGACACAACGCATATGCGCATGGCGGGTAGGTGGCTCTCACTGCTCGCCCGTCCCATCTCATTACTAACAACGTTGGTCACCCGCATCCGGGGGACCCTAAGAGTGTTTTAATGCAATACAAATTCAAAATTTCAGTTAGTGTTATATATATAGATATAGATATGGGGTAAAAAAAACATAATTTAAAGTATTTGGTTTTTCTAATATTTCATAAATTTGATCTAAAATAACTTTTTTTTTTTTTTATATATTATCATATCATAACAACAACAACAACAACAACAACAACAATAATAATAATAATATAGTTTTACATGACCAAGCTAGGCAACAAATGGGTGCTCGTGTCTGTGGGACAATGGTAGCTATACAATGGTAGCTATGTGAGTAGTCTCTTCAGAAACATTCTATAAAATTGGAACGACATAAAGAAGATTAGCATTAGCATGGCCCTCGCCAAGGATGACACGCACAAATCGAGAAATGGTCCAAAAGCTTAGTGTGAGTACTCTGATTTAATTTATAGATGGGCTTCTTTTTTTCGCTGTCAATATGATTTCAACCAAAATTGTGATATCTTGTTGTTTAAAATACACTTTTAAATGCATAAATGGATTTAGCATCCTAAAATCTTTGACTCACTAAAACTTTGCAAATTAAACAACTTAAACTTATGATTGTTAAAAAAAATGTTAGAAAAAAAACCATTTAATCTTTTAGAACAAAAAAAGCATTATCTTAACCAAACAAAAATAAAAATTTTAATAAATTTTAAATTATATTGTACTAACAAATCACACCCCCACAAACAATTTGCTAAATTCCATCCAAAATCCATCACCCTGCCTTAAAACCGCTTCGATGGCTTATCTCCGAGATGTTATTTCATTTTTCCTGTCTCCTGACTTGACTTGTCTTGTTTGGCCGCGCCACGTTGGAAAACATTGACATATGGCTTAATCTGCATTTTGTGTAGGCATGGATTGCGTGAGAAGGCACAGAGCGCGTGAGAATAATTTATCAGAAGGGTGGGTAATGGCTGCCAGCAGGGGAAAACTGAGGCCATTTAATGTAGTTATGATTGCCACGTATCACGATTATCACATTACATATCCAGTCGGCGCCGAGGAGGAGAGACCAGAAGAGCAGCACGGTAATATTAAGTCTATATTTTTGACTCACCGAGATTAGGAGCATGCGAAATGATGGCAACATTTTTTGCATTTGATCGCAACATTTGATTGCAGGCAGCTTCAGTCCTTCGAATCCGTTGACAAAGCTAGAATTTCAAATAATTCTGCTCCTTTTTTCCAAAGAATAGTTTATATATATATGGGTTAGATTTATATCTTCACAATAAATAGTAAGTTTAAGTATTATAATCTATATAATTTATATAAGTTTAAATAGTATACTTTACATAATATTTTGGATGTTGAATTTATTTGTATATTAAACAATATTTAAATAATAAAAATTTATTTAAAATTATCTTTAAATTCTAGTTTAAAAAATAAAAACATTTTATGGTTAGATAACTTTTTGATATTTTCAAATTTTGTAAATATATTTTTTGATTTTATTTCAAGTTCTAAAGAATTTATAAGAACTTTATATTTGAATTATGTGACATATTTTACTGTGTTGAATCTATTTATGTATTAAAAAATGCATTGAAAACATATAGCTATATGGAGGCCAAGAATGTAGATAGTTACACTTTAATTCTTAGATGTTTATGACATTTTTTGAGCATATTTTCAGATAATTTTTGCCATGACACTGATTTTTTAAAATGGTAAATTTTAGTTGTATAATTTGCATAATGTAAGTACCCTAGGGGTTTTTCAAGATGTTGAATCTATTTTTGCATTTTAAACAACTAAAATTGACAATCTTGCTAGAAAAATCTATAATTAGATTCAAGTCAAAATGACAAAACAAATTAAGTGGTTTTTTGACATAATTTAATATTAGACATTTTTTACATTTTCAACATATTTTCTATCTAATTTTACCAAAAATCAAATAAAAATTTCTTAAAATAACAAATTCAAATTATGTAATTGCCACAATACCCTAAAGTTTTGAGTGTAATAAATCTATTTATATACTTAAAAATACATTTTAAACAATTAAAATCCATAAGTTCCCTTGAAAAAAAATCTAACTTATAATAATAAGTCTATTATTATTTAATTTAGAAATATGTTACAATAAAGTCAACCTATGCACATCAATAAACTACCTTACATGATATCCTGCACACCAATAGACTACATTACATGATATCATACTCATAATAAACTAGATTACATGATATCATACGCATAATAAACTACATTACATGGAAATATCATGATAAAAATGATGGATTACTAAAAAAACTGAGTCGGTAAATTCTCAGTTTTAAATTTATTAAAATTCACTATATAGCTTAATCAACTAAATCTAACTATCTTAAGAATTAATTTAATCGTTAATAATTTAAAAAATTTAATCGTTAATAATTTAAAAAATAAAATTGAATATATAAAAGAACAATGTAAATTCCATCTATACTCTTTAAAACGTAATTCCATTTAAAAATGGTCATGAATTCAAACTACTTTGGATTTGTATCTTAGCACACTCCAGGACCCTTTTAACCTGATGTTTTTAAGAGCCCAACCCTCATATTGCTATGTAATAAAGGAACAAAGTTAACGGATTTAGTTAAAGGAATAACCATGAAACATTGTAATCATAGTATGTAAACTAATATAATGGTATGATGTTTCGTATGTGGTTTTTTTTTAATAATAAATTCATATTAGATTGGGTTGTAGTTTATATATATCTATGTTAAGATTAGATATATTATAGTAATTTAGAACATATAAAATTATATTATATTATAGATAGTTTTTATGTGTTTCGCGTTGGGAAATTAGAGCAATAATATAAAATGAAAACTTTTAAGTTGCTTCTAACTTCTAATTTACTGATTTATTGGTTTGAAAATATAAATTATAAAGAAAAATAAAGTATTGGATAGACAATGTTGTATAGATTGATAGATAAGATCATGTTACAATACAAAATATAGACTATAAGCCAAGTTTTGAATGCTCTTATGCTACTAGGATGTCTGTTTGATCAGATGTCTGAGGATTTCCATTAGTATTCGATGATGAGAATTCAATGCCAATGATATGCTTGAACAACAAATTGATATTGCCATTGACATTGTCCATTTTCTCCATGAATGTAGCCATACAGATAATAAGTTCTTGTTGAGTGTCTGTTATGACAGTTAGAACCCTACTCATAATATATTGGGGATCAAGTCTCAGATCTCCTTCTCCACATGAAAGTCGAGGACAAATCTACGAGGTTGCATGACCTAGTCTTCAATATCTAAAATAATTATTTGGATGGCTTCGAGGATAATACGACTATGCCACTCCATGGAAACATGGCTAAGGTTTGGGCACATGTATTATGCAGGGAGGGGGAGTTGAGAGTAGGAGAAGGGGGCGAACCAGGCGTGCCATGACGACATTGCCTCAAGGGATTAACTAGTCAACGACACACCATGATGGAAGAGGGAGTGAAAACATGGGAAGATGGGTGAGGATGAACAAGGTTGGCTCATAGAAAACAAACATGAGGGAAAGGCAGAGGGTTAGGGAGGAGGATTTGTAAATTGATAAGAAATTTTGATAGACAAGGAGGGATAAAAGGGAAATTCACAGAGAAGTAGGTGAGTAAATCCCCGCTAGAAAAATAAGACCAAGGACGGGAATTGAAACCCAAAACACAAAGTCAGAGTAAACAATGAAAACATATAATGATGTTAATCTTGATAAGAGTTGTAGGGAACAAGAAATAAAAGGTCGAACCTCAAGAATGAAGATCCATGTAGAAAAATCTTGCTAGAAAAATCTAAAATTAGATTCAAGTCAAAATGACAATACAAATTAAGTGGTTTTTTGACATAATTTAATATTAGACATTTTTTACATTTTCAACATATTTTCTATCCAATTTTACCAAAAATCAAATAAAAAATTCTTAAAATAACAAATTCAAATTATGTAATTGCCACAATACCCTAAAGTTTTGAGTGTAATAAATCTATTTATATACTTAAAAATATGTTTTAAACAATTAAAATCCATAAATCTATTTATATACTTAAAAATACATTTTAAACAATTAAAATCCATAAGTTATCTTTAAAACCCTTGAAAAAAAATCTAACTTATAATAATAAGTTTATTATTATTTAATTTAGAAATATGTTACAATAAAGTCAACCTATGCACATCAATAAACTACCTTACATGATATCCTGCACACCAATAGACTACATTACATGATATCATACTCATAATAAACTACATTACATGATATCATACGCATAATAAACTACATTAATATCATGATAAAAATGATGGATTACTAAAAAAATTGAGTCGGTAAATTCTCAGTTTTAAATTTATTAAAATTCACTATATAGCTTAATCAACTAAATCTAACTATCTTAAGAATTAATTTAATCGTTAATAATTTAAAAAATAAAATTTAATATATAAAAGAACAATGTAAATTCCATCTATACTCTTTAAAACGTAATTCCATTTAAAAATGGTCATGAATTCAAACTACTTTGGATTTGTATCTTAGCACACTCAAGGACCCTTTTAACCTGATGTTTTTAAGAGCCCAACCATCATATTCCTATGTAATAAAGGAACAAAGTTAACGGATTTAGTTAAAGGAATAACCATGAAACATTGTAATCATAGTATGTAAACTAATATAATGGTATGATGTTTCGTATGTGGTTTTTTTTTAATAATAAATTCATATCAGACTGGGTTGTAGTTTATATATATCTATGTTAAGATTAGATATATTATAGTAATTTAGAACATATAAAATTATATTATATTATAGATAGTTTTTATGTGTTTCGCGTTGGGAAATTAGAGCAATAATATAAAATGAAAACTTTTAAGTTGTTTCTAACTTCTAATTTACTGATTTATTGGTTTGAAAATATAAATTATAAAGAAAAATAAAGTATTGGATAGACAATGTTGTATAGATTGATAGATAAGATCATGTTATAATACAAAATATAGACTATAAGCCAAGTTTTGAATGCTCTTATGCTACTAGGATGTCTGTTTGATCAGATGTTTGAGGATTTCCATTAGTATTCGATGATGAGAATTCAATGCCAATGATATGCTTGAACAACAAATTGATATTGCCATTGACATTGTCCATTTTCTCCATGAATCTAGCCATACAGATAATAAGTTCTTGTTGAGTGTCTGTTATGACAGTTAGAACCCTACTCATAATATATTGGGGATCAAGTCTCAGATCTCCTTCTCCACATGAAAGTCGAGGACAAATCTACGAGGTTGCATGACCTAGTCTTCAATATCTAAAATAATTATTTGGATGGCTTCGAGGATAATACGACTATGCCACTCCATGGAAAACATGGCTAAGGTTTGGGCACATGTATTATGCAGGGAGGGGGAGTTGAGAGTAGGAGAAGGGGGCGAACCAGGCGTGCCATGACGACATTGCCTCAAGGGATTAACTAGTCAACGACACACCATGATGGAAGAGGGAGTGAAAACATGGGAAGATGGGTGAGGATGAACAAGGTTGGCTCATAGAAAACAAACATGAGGGAAAGGCAGAGGGTTAGGGAGGAGGATTTGTAAATTGATAAGAAATTTTGATAGACAAGGAGGGATAAAAGGGAAATTCACAGAGAAGTAGGTGAGTAAATCCCCGCTAGAAAAATAAGACCAAGGAGGGGAATTGAAACCCAAAACCCAAAACACAAAGTCAGAGTAAACAATGAAAACATATAATGATGTTAATCTTGATAAGAGTTGTAGGGAACAAGAAATAAAAGGTCGAACCTCAAGAATGAAGATCCATGTAGAGGAGAACCTTGAAAGACCATATAAGGCCTCAAATCATTGAGATAGAGTGCTTAAATTTTGAGATTGCATGATTCTTAGTTGCATGGCCTATTAGACAAAGATTGCTCCAACTAGGGAATGGTCAGCATAGTTTAAGAGTTGTTATGCCTACCAATTTTTTTCAATTAGCTGCACATGTAACTTCCTCCCACTTCATAGCATTATAGTGAAATCCTTCCCCTTGCAGATTTATAATTGCCTCCCTAAAATGGTGCATGAATGATCCTTGGTGCCAATATGTCTTCTTGATCACTCACACGCTTGCATGCAAATTTGATGAAAACTTACCTTGGTTAAGACAAGTTTCTTAGTGGTGGGGTGGCTATGTAGGTTGTCCCCTAACCTATCACCTCTCTTTAAACCTTAATCCATTGATGGTTGTCTTTTTGTTTGTTGGATTAACACCCTTCTTGGGGAGTAGTTAAATCTACTCTTAATTTTACAATGAAGAATTATTTGTTTAATAATAAAATGTTTTCATTAAAATTAATTATGTCAAATTTTATATAGACACCTGTACTTTTTCCTTGAAAAAAAATCATCATTTTATTCAACTTAAAACAAGGGAAAAAATTACATTATGTAGAAGTTGAAAGCATTCAGTCATATAAGTGTCTGACTTATGAGCAATAAAAAGTAAACAAAAGAAAAATACATAAAAGAAATATTGAAGTTTGGTATGATAAAAAGCCCATAACTTCTCCCTTTTGCCTTTCTTTTTCTATACCTTTTTCCAGCCCACGGGGTTGGGTTTAACTGATACCACTACCAATTCATTCTCAGCTATCTATAAGGGGAATTCTATGTCTGAACCAAATCCCTTAGAAGTGCAAGTTCTCTTGATACCCCCCCATACCCTTTTTGTTATGTGTTTCCTTTTTCTGCTACTTTGACACTTCGTTCACTACTAATTCGACACTCTTTTGAATGTGTGTTGTGGTTCTAGCTGAGTCACAAAACACCCTTATGATTGATTTCCTTACTGCACCTAAGCATGCACATTTTTATGGTTCTCTATGGTCGCATCTTATTATTCTTCTAAAAAAGGAGGATCAAATACGTACCATCCCTTTGGCTTTTGGGCTGGCCTATTTTTATTTTTGTATTCCTTTCTTCCTATGGGCATGAGTTTTGCAAGTTTCATATTTAAAAGAAAATTCGACATTTAAATGTCATAATATCGTAATCTAATACTTGTGTCGAATAAAAGTTATTATGTTTCAATAGAATACAACCAAGTAATCCTTTTCTTATATTTATCTGTACACAAATTCTAGAAAAGTAAAGAAACCTTTATCTATTATTTCATTGTCCATCATTTTGAATTTTCCCAACATATTCCAATATCCTCTAGGACCTGATGGTGATAAAAAGGAACAGGAAGATTGGGTAACCTTATCCAAAATAACATTGTTGAGACTACCATATTTGTAGCATCAAAATATGAGAACCATGGGGTAATGAAGAGCCCTGCTTCAGCCCAGTACCATGGTCCCTCATTTAGGGAAAACTCCAAATATTTTTGTCTATCAAATTGAACAATGAAAAATCCTTTGGAACATAAATATATATCATAGTTAGGGGTCCAAGTGGAGAAATCTCATTCATGTAATGCGTCATATATCGACTAGAAACCATTGAATCTTCACAT
The DNA here is from genome assembly GCA_000404065.3 of Pinus taeda. Classification (NCBI taxonomy): domain Eukaryota; kingdom Viridiplantae; phylum Streptophyta; class Pinopsida; order Pinales; family Pinaceae; genus Pinus; species Pinus taeda. Next base: position 171,303 of record APFE031555376.1, read on the forward strand.
AACAACATTGGCTTGAAGCACAATAAAGAGAGAATGTACCTCTAGCAGATTAACTTACATATCTCAAGCTTGTTCAGTTTGGTCTATGATATATGGTTTTGGGTTGTTTTGGATCTAATCTAGTTGGCTGTGAATCTTCCCTTACACTGTATACTTAAAAGAAACTAATCCATTGGGGTTTCTAGTGCCCTGGGCTCTGCCATACAACCTTAGATTTAAGATTATGGTGCAGTTCCGAGCAATGCCATAATCCTGCACTTGGAAGGAATCCTGTAGCAGTTTCCCTTCGAACAACAAGCTTTGGGAAATTGATGGTAATCCAAGGCTATTCTGAATATTCTGCTTCAAGTATACCACCAGATATGAGCTTATGGTCCACAATATGGAGGTCTTCCTATTAATTCTTTTTAAGAAGATATGTAATGATTCCTTTCCCTTCTCTGCTTTCCTATTAGCTAGATCTGAGAGGGAAGAATAATCATACCCCATATCAATGTGGGGGACCTACTTCTTTGATGGATGCAAACCCTAGGAAATAGTGATAACATGAGATACCTACACTCAAATTGAAAGGTGTTCACTAAGCATGACATACCTAACACAACCAACCCGAATGAACCACACTGATGTGAAGTAAAATTTGTGTAGATTCCCATTATGTCCTCTTTGTCCATTCGCAACCAACATTCTAGTAGATCTTGGGTCCTCGTAATTCCTCTGGGTCTGGGATTTTTTTGTTGAGTGAATTAATATCACTGTCTACTAGGTGTCATACTCAGTTTATATTATATTCAGTTAGTTGAGCTTTAGTTGGTAGTTTCTCTGATTATTTATTATTGTTTCTCTCCTTGTCTCCTATGTAGTTTATTTAACTATTATTGAATGATGAGAAGAGTTGTTCTCTCCATTCTCATTATTGAATCCATTCTCTGTATATTTCTGCCTCTGCATTCTTTGTCATGGTGTCAGAGCACAAGGTTTCATCAGACTCCAAGGAGAGCAACATTCCAAATTTTTGTGCTCATATAGAAATACCAAAGGTTGAGAGGAGATCAAGGTTGAGAGGGAGACTATCGCAGTCAAAGACAATTTTTTTTTTTTTTAAACAAAGAAGATGCGAAATAATCTCAACTTCCACACCTCAGAAGAAAGAGAAGTGTGACAAAGAGGTATACTTACGAAATAAAAATTTCGGTGGACGTGTCATTGATGCTCTGTGTCTGTAGGTGCAACATCAAGTCAGAGCACGAGCATTAAAATGAGCATTAGTTGAGTTGCATTGTGAGAACCAAGCCCATTTGTAGTATGAATAAAATAAAAGGCTACACGAAATTCAATTGGGAGCACGACTCACAAAGCCCATTTGGAGCACGAAGTCAATTTGTATAGAAAAATGTTAACACATGGTTTATTCATACGACAAACACTTTTCCTTTTTTTTACAGAGTAGGAGAATATAGTTCTAATGATTTCAAAGAATTTTGTCAACAACAAGGCATCATCATGCAGAACAAAACAAGATATACTCCACAACAAAATGGAGTAGCAGAAAGAAAAAAACAGTCAATAATGAATATGGCGAGATGCATGCTTTGTGAGAAGAAGTTGTCTAGTGACTATTGGGCTGAAGCAACTATCATTGGAACTATATTATCCTCCTTTGTTTGACCTGATTACTTTTAAAGGCTTTCCACTTTGGTTTTCTTCTTATTCTTTGAACCCTTTGAAACTTGAAAAAGTATCAAACTTATTTTTTAGAAAATAAATCGATATTTTCCTGCTATAGTCATCAATAAAAGTCAAAAAATAAATATAGTTTCTAATGGACTGTGTCTACATAGGGCCACACATATCTATGTGGACTAGATCTAAGGGCTCTTTTTCTCTAGTGGAAGATGTAGGAAAGCTATTTCTTTTATGCTTTGCTAGAATATAAATTTCACAATTACAATCTTTTCCATTCACAACAGGGAGACCAATGACCATAGAATGTTTATGTAGAAGGCTTAAACACTTGAAGGGAATATGCCCATACCTATAATTCCATAACTATGACTCATCTATCCTTGACACATTGTATGCAAAAGACTATGAGATATTTTAACTTCTAAGATTCAAGGGAAACATCTTATTGTAGGTTTTATCAACCTTTTCTATCAGTATTCTATTGGGAGATTTGTCATAGATATAATATGTGGTCACTTGGAATATTGCATCATAACCGTGTTCCATCAATTGACCTACACTAATGAGATTATGCTTCAAATCTGGAACATAATAAACATGGGGTATATGTCTCTGCTAATTTTGTTTAGTGAGAACAGGAACAATGCCTTTCCCTTAAAATTCTATATGGGAACAATCTCCAAGAGTAATTTCAGATGTTATGGAAGCATCAATGTAAGAAATTAGAATTTTGCTACCTATCATATGGTTGATGCAACCACTATCCAACAACTAAAGGTCACTGCTGTGACTATCTTCATAAATATGGTAGGAAAGAAACATGGTTTCAAAGGATTCTCCTTCATTGTTGGAGATATAGACATTACCTCTTTATTGATCTAATTGTTTCTTTCTACATTCATGTTTATAATGCCAAAATTTCTTGAAGTAATAACACTAAATATTAGATTTTCTCCAGGTTCTTCTTTTATGTGTTTGGTTCTGTGAAGATCTCAACTACTCTATTGCATGATGATTTTCTTTAGATCTTCCTCTACCTCTTCCTTTCTTTTTGTTGCCTCTATATCCTCTTCTTTTGTCTATGCCAAGAGAGACTCGTGCTTTGCAATCTTGTTCCATGGAATCTTCTCCTTGGTTAAGTCTTGTTTCATGTGACAAAAGTGATCCAATCAATTGTTCTAATGAAAAATTTATAAGATCTTTGGAATCCAAAATTGTTGTTACAACCACGTCATATTTATTTGGCAGGATTTATAGGAATTTTTCAACTACCTTCTAATCTGTAATGGTTTCACCAATAAATTTGATTTGATTGACTACGCCCTTGACTCTAGCCATGAATTGATCAACATTCTCTTGTCAGTCATATTTAGGGTTTCAAATTGAGCCCAAAATGTCTACAATTTATGACTCTCTACTATATCATTACCCTGATATGCAACTTTTAGAGTATCCCAAGCTTCTTTTCTTTTTGATGCACCAGTTATCTTGTCGAAGGTAGAGTCATCAACTGAATTTTGTATCTAACATTTGGCTCTGTGTTCTTTCTTTCTCAATTCAATAGTTGCATTCCCCTGATTATTGGTCATGGATGCTAATTATTCTTAGGTTGTCCCTACATAGGCATTCTGAAGTGTATCCCAACACTAGTGGGCTTGCAAAAAGGTCTTCATTCGTAAATACCAAAACTCATAATGTTTGTGAAGTAGAATCAATGTATATGGAAAAGCACTAGAAGAAGCCTTTCTTTAAAATGTGGATGTGCACCTTGTTGGTCACAAATTATTTCTCAAATCTCCTTGAACAAAACCCTTTTAATTAAGAAAAAAAAAAAAAATCTTCTCCACAATGCCTTTTCAAATTCCCTTTTTACAAAAAAACTTGAAGAATTGTTTTTTCTTAATATAACATTATATGCCTGTTTAAACAAAAATGAATCACCTTTCTTTTAATAATTTAAAAAAAAAAATTCTACTACAGTATATTTTCCAATAGATCTCCAACAACTACTGTCAAAGATGTAGTACCTCAAGAAGCTTGGGATGGTAAGAAGCTGCGAAAGAAACTTGATGATAGAAGTGAAAATTGTATCTTTGTAGGCTATAGTGACCAGTCAAAAGCCTATAGAATCTACAATCCAATCACCAAGAAATTTTTATTAATAATATATGTTAATTTTTTAAAAATTAAATATTTGTTTGATCAAATTGATGAATCTTCAAATCAGCTTGTTCATCCACCAAGGCTACCAAAATTGGAGGTGCAAGAAGAGCCACCACACTTTGAAAACGACACTTCTTCTAGTAGTGAATCCAGTAGTGATTCACCATCTTCAGAAGATAATTAGAAAACTAGAAGCATCAGGGAAATATATGAGCGGGGGCATCACTTAGATCAACATAATCTAGTTGTTTTTCTTTCCTGTCAACCAACCCGGTTTGAAGAAGTAGTAAAAGAGAAACATTGGGCTTATGTAATGAATGAGGTAATCACTACCATAGAGAAGAACGAGACTTGGGAACTATTTTATCTCCCAAAACACAAAACCAAGATTGGTGTCAAGTGGGTATAAAAGACCAAACTGAATGAAAAAGGAGAAATTGATAAACATAAGGCCAGGTCGGTTGCCAAAGGATTATTGCAATAGTTTGGTGGCAACTATGGTGAAATATTTTCTCTAGTAGCAAGTTTATACACAGTTAGAGCTATTCTATCTACAACAACTCAACACAAATGGAAAAAATTTTAGCTTGATGTAAAATCTACATTCTTAAATGGCATATTGTAGGAAGAGGTTTATGTGGAGTAACATCCTATTTTTGAAGTTCTACGATAGGAGAATAAGGTGTAAAGGTTGAAGAAAGCCTTATATGGCTTGAAACAATCTCCCTGAGCTTGATATAGTTGAATCAAAACTTCCTCATCAAAAGTTGATTTCGCAAAAGCAACCATGAGCCAACTTTGTATACCTAAACCCATGAAGGTAAAATTCTCATTATTTTCCTTTATGTTGATGATCGTATTTGTATAGGTAATATGATGTTAGAATAATTCAAAGTTGTCATGCAAATAGAGTTTTATATGATTGATATAGGGCTCACAAAGTACATCTTCGGCATTGAAATTCAATAATCTTCTAATGGCATTTTTGTTTGTCAAAAAAGGTATGCCACTGACATCCTCCAAAAGTTCAAAATCATCAATTGTAAACCGTTTGATACTCCAATTGCTCCAGACACCAAGTTGAGCAAACAAGATGAAGGACCACTAGTTGATTCTACATTGTATAAAATTCTAGTTGGTAGTCTCTTGTATCTCACTGCAACTAGGCCTGACATCATGTTTGTAGCTAGTTATTTTCTAGGTTTATAGAATCACCCAAGAAATCACATTTAAAGGTTGCAAAAATGATCTTGAGATATGTTGCAGGAAAACTAGATTATGACTTGTTCTACACACATTCTAAACATTTCTCGCTTTCAGTATATACAAATAGTGACTATGCAGGAAAATTAGATGATCGAAAAAGAACCTCACAGTATGCTTTTCAGTTGGGAACCAATCAGATCCCATGGGAATCCAAGAAACAACCCATTGTTTCAATATCTTCTACAAAGGAAGAGTATGTAGTTGCAATTTCAACAACTTGTCAAGCCGTGTGGCTAAGAAGACTATTGAAGGATCTTTCAAATGTTCAAAAAGAGTTAAATCCTATTTTTTGTGATAACAACTCTGCCATTTCTTTATCCGAAAATCATTTCATTTGCGAGCTTGTCAATGATGGAGATATATTTCTTGTTTTTTGTGGATCGCAAGATCAACTTGCATATATTTTTACAAAACCATTGGGAAAAGATGTATTTGAATTTCAAAGAGAGAACTTGGGCATTGTGTTGACAGAATTAATCTCACTACTACTAGGTGTCATAATTAGTTTAGATTATGTTCAGTTAGTTGAGTTTTAGTTGGGACCTTTTCCAGTTATTTATTGTTGTTTATCTCTTTGTCTTATATGTAGTTTATTTAACTATTATTGAATGATGAGAAGAGTTGTTCACTCTATTCCCATATTTTAGTCCATTCTCTATGTATTTTTTCCTTTTCATTCTTTGTCATTTACCTCAAAATAGGCCCAAAATTGAGGAAAATCTATGGGGCCGAGCCCATCCATTCCCTATAGATCCTTAGCCAAATAGTCTCTAGAAGGCTATAATTTCACTTCTCGTGGGATCCACTTCTATCCACCTTCGACGACATGGATAATAGGCATTTTGACTTCCCCAGGCCTTGGGTTCTTTCCGGGGAAGGCACCTTTGCTCGATAGTTCATGATTGTTGGCAGTACCCAAAAAAAAACTAGAGGAAAACAAAGCCCCAACTCTTCTTTTTTTCTCCATCCTTAGCTCACCATCAATAATCAAACACCTCTTATAATCATGTAGGTTCACAATTGACCCATTATTAACCTCTCCCATTAAAATTTTTATATTATAAAGCAAAAGAAATAAATAACGTCTTAAATTTACAAAAAAAAAAATAAAAAAAAAATAATAAAATAAAATTGATAACATAATAGGCTATAAAATTAAAATCTCATGGAAAAATAAATTTTCCACGCTACAATTTCCATAAAACTATGGGAATTAAAATGACAATCATAGAAAGACTATAACCATGAAGCATTATCACATTTCCATTAGAAAAGGAAGATCTAAAATTTTGGGCTTGCTTGGCGGGTTCATTACCTTCCTTCCTCTTCATCGAAGAAGACTTAGTGGTATGTTTGTTTTGTGCTTATACTTTCATTATTTTTAGCTTTTACATGTGTTGTAATTAAATCCCATATTAGAGTGGTAAGATGCCACTCTAGAATATTGGTGTATCCTAGTGCAAGAAGTGCACTAACAACATTGACTAGCATTGACTAGATAGAGTTGGTAGCCCTTGACTTGTGTTAAGAAATCCCTCAGTGATCATGCACCCTATGCTACAAAAATTAATGAATATATTAACAAATCTAAAACTTGTAGGGATTTCCATATTCCCAAAGGACGATAGGTCAGTATGGTATGGAGGATTTCACAAAGGTCAAGTTAGTGTTCATGATACATACCACAACATCAAAGAGACCAATGGATCAGACCGACACTTCATCTGGCTCTTGCAGTCTTGGAAATGGAGCACACCACTAAAAGTCAAATTCTTTATCTGGTTGGTGGCCCACAATCACATTTTCACGCGGGACAACCTCTCTAAGTGAGGCATGCATGGCTCAGGTAGGTGTTGAATTTGTCTAGCTCATGGAGAAGACATAAATCATCTATTTATACAATATCCATTTTCATATTTGGTTTGTCACATGGTGCTTATCTTTTTGAACATCCATGCATATTGGGAAAGGACAAATATCAATTCATGCTTTGGACAATGGAATACAATAAACATAGGACACTACCATTATTTGTCCTTTGGGGCATTTGGAGGGCCACTAATACTCTAATCTTTGAACATGTGTCGTCAGACACATGGAAGACTAAAACTAGGATCTCATCATACTACCAGGAATTCAAACATATGAAATCATGGGCCCAAAAATAATTTGTACCCCAAGGAATATGTGGGTAGTCTTCCCAGTGGGATTTTTTGATGGAGCATCATCTTTTGGATTCTCTAGTAGTTGTATGGCCCTTAACATGGGGCCTAAGCGGTCTCTTGAATTTCATTCATTTAGTGGAAAAGGATCTAAAACCAGGGTGAAACTTCTCGCTCTTTGGGGTGTTCTATACTGCGCCAATTGGCTTGGACTTAGCGAAATAGTCATTCATGGAGACTCCAAGTCTATCATAGGGTTTGCTAATGAAATATCCAATCTGGAGATGTCGATGCTTTCCAACCAAAAGCAAAGGATCAAGGATCTAGTAAGATACTTCAAGAAATTTTCCATATCTCATGTTTACAAGAATCAAAATTGTGAGGCAGACAAACTATCAAAGGCAAGTTGCAATGCAGAGCCAGGGAGGATACACTAGCAGGTATTTGAAAAATGAGGTTTATAGAGGTTTGGCCACATCAGGATATGATGGGGCAAGTTTGGTTACAACGCCAACAGGAAAATATATGTTATTTTGATTCAATACAAATAGGGAAAGATGATCATTGTAATTTATGCACAGTTAAATGTTTATTTGAGTAGAATAGTTTGGATAAACAACTAGTTTCGAAATTGAAAAACCCTAAATTTAAGTTGAAAAGAATATCTAGATGTACTTTCTTTATTACATAATGAGGTGTTATTTCTTTCCAAAAAAAAAAAATTAATTAATATTTTAATGGCCACTATGACAAATTGGAGGACACGGTAGAAAACATTAAGGCATGAAAGCTCAATTCTCAATGTCTAGGTCCGCTCAAAGTGCACAAAGGCATTAATAATGAAATGTGTTGTAAGAAAAATCAGAGGATCTAGGTCTTACTAGGGGCTAGTGTTCGGTCAATCGAGATGATGTACAAGAACAATGACTTCAAGCCTTGCAGTTTTAGAGATCAAATGAGAAATAAGTTGAGGGATGCCAACATTCTCCCTTAGATCCAAGGGTTCATTTTGCAACTTCTTAGGATTTAAATGATATATAATAATGTTTTTATAATGTATGGATGAATAACTAGATATTGGATATGTGTTTCTGAGTATGTTTTGTTTGTGTATGTATGTTTCCACAACTCATCATCAGGTTGAGGGTGATTTTGTGCCAAAAAAACAGATTGTTTGTTCATAGGCCAGCGAGGCCACCATAAAGGACAACGAAACCAAAGCAGGTTTGAAATGAATTTTGTGAATTTTTTTTTTCTAATAATGATTTTGGAATGTCCTTCTAAAGGTTGAATCAAGATGGTGGTTGGAATATTCTAGTTGAGAATTTAAAATTTGTTTGAAGATGCAGAAAAAGGGGAATTCATGCATTAGTTACAGTTAAAGAGGGGAAAATTCATGAGGGGAAAATAAACCATAGTGTGACCATAGCTTCCACCTCCAAAGTTGTAGACACCTTCAACTGTGAATTCTCCCACCTCTTCAACAACCTCCAAGTTTTGTCTAATCCTCTTTTTTCCATGTCAAAGACCTCCACATCAACTTCTCAAAACCAAAATAACCCTCCCCCTTCCCAAGAAATGAAGAAACTAATGTAGAAATTGGTGTTCAAGTTTCAAACACAATGGCTAGTCACTATAATGAACATTAATTTTTAAATCACGAGGAGATAGTCACTAGAATGAACCTTGATTTTCCATATGAGCTGGCTTTCATTCACTATCAAGTGTTAAAAAAAAAATCATTTTTGTATTAATATTAATGCGAAGGTGTAATTTACATCAACATCTAACATATACTAAATATACATCACATTTATGATGTGATATTCTAATATGTGCAACATGTAATGTTCGACCAATATCAAAATCACCATAGCATTCAAAACAATTTCATAAGAGTCTAGTACTACTATATATTTTCATTATGTATGTTCAAACTAGCTTGAAAGTAGTAGCCTAAAGCCCCATCAACAGACCAGTGTCAAGGTTAGCAGAGGTTCAAGGAAGTTGCGGATACCACGAGTACAATGGGCCTATAATAGATGACAGAAGGAAGCTCAGAAAATATTGAATGGCCGCGGATCCTCTAAACAGGAGTTACAGTTGAAGAAGCAAGGTACACTGTGAAGTCAAGGGGCCCCGGAATGCACCACGACATTGCTACCATGGCTGCGCCTGCATTCACGAAAGAGCATACGCACTAGAATAGCAATGGAAACCACAGTCTCAGTACCTCGAGCAGTTGAAAGAAGGTGTGGGACTATAAACTATCCTACGAAAAACCCAAACGGAAAAAGGAATCGTCACCAAGCTAAGCAATTCCCACATATGCACCTGCACCTAAAGGATAGCGCTACCATGGGGAAAAATCAAAAGATAGCCGTTAGTCACATGGACCTTGACAGGCTAGACAAATCATGTCAGACCAGAGCGGGTAGTGGGATATTAAGGCGAAAGTTCTAGACGAGATACGTAGAGATTTGACAACTTGAATTTCCAACAGGTGAAAGAGATTTTTTCAAATCTCATAGCATTTGGCCGGTACTAGATTTTTGGCGCTTTGAGCTAACAAAAAATAGTACGTACGTGGTTACCAGATACTCCATGAGCATTATGGAAAGAACTCGAGTGCGAGTTGCTGAAGAGATGCAGTTGAATGAAGAGGAGCCCTCTCAAGTTCTTGAAGTTTCTAAATCGCCACACACCCCGCGGCCCAGGAAGAATAAGCAAAAGATGGGTCCCGTTTGGGCCTCCCTAAGATTCAACAAGCATTCAACAAGTGATATACGAAAAACAGGGATCGATGAAATCACTAAGGAGGAGGACGACTTGCAAGACCTGATCGATCAAATTGACACGCAGGCAAAGGAAGAAGAACTTGCGTTCCAATTCTCATCATTACCCCCATATCTTTCTCCATGGATCGGGATGAATAAGCTAGTGAAGGATGTAGACGCTGCAAAAATGACGCTCCAAAGCCCGCTCCTTCCAGATGATATAAGGTTCAAAGGGTTACCCATGGGGCATGTTCCAAGCACCAAATTTGAATATTGGGACTTGGCAGACAATAAAAAGTTCCCTGAACTCGCCAAAGGCACTCTATTGCCACAAAAATGGTTACTAGGCATTGAAAGGGCCGGATTGCTAAACCTCAAATGGAACCCCCACTACCACTGCACGACCATCACCATATTCGTCATTCGACAACTACTAGGTCTCATTCATGATGGATATCTCTGGTTGGAAGAACCAATCCTGATCACAACCAACCTAATCCACCGAGTTACGTACCTGCCATATAAAGGGAATAACCCCACTGACATAGTTAGAACCAGTAGCGAGGGATGCCTTGTTGAAACAGTCAAGGCAAGATACCATCTGGTAAAAGGGAAGTGGGGGTATGTCATAGCAAACATCGACGACTGCACAGTATGAGTTTCTACTCAGATCTTAGCTGGGAAACTTATGAAGAAATGTCGTGGCAATGAAGTGCCTGCCACTGTCATTGCATTGGCAGGACAGTGTGCTGAAGAGGTTTAGTTCAATTGGGCACAGTTCTTATGCAATGAATTTATGACCAATTGTAAGGAAGCACGGGACAAAGGTAAAACCTTTCATTATGCATGGTTTCTCTTATCAATCGTTCTGGTTATAGGGGACTTGTTGTTGGAAAGCTAGTTTTCCAGCATTGATGATAGTCTACTTGAGGTAGTATAGTATAGTTCACTTGGGGCTACAAAGGATGCAGTAAGGGTTTCCGTGATCTGGGAATTTTCAACCTCCATGGAAGAGAAGATATAGGCATGGATTGCTCGAAGACCGCGCATGTCCCCCACAATCTACAACAAAATTCAGAGCATGGCCGAGTTCAAGGCAGAAATGCATCATGTGTATGTCCGCGCGTGAAAGGACCCATAACGATCTTGGGTAACACTATCGTTCCTTACAATGGATGATGCCATTTACACAGTATTAGTAGCATGGCCTTTGGAATGGCGCACCCTAGATAAAACCATTCTCGACCGAGTGGCCACACAGTAGCAGAAGAAGGAACACCAGTAGAAGCTCATCCAACTGGCAGAAAAAGCATGACAGGACCACTAGGCTGCTTTACAACAAGGAGCTACCACGAGCCCAATAGTAACAAAGAACCAGATGGATGAAGGAACGAATTTGGACTAGGATCCACAATACGAAACAAAGACGCAGGACCACCTCAAACAATCACGCACCAAGGACTCATCGGCTGCATGGAAAAACTCCAAAACAATGAAGGCGCTGGAAAAGGACTTCATAGAGGGCAACCAACTCATCAGTAATGTTACCACTACTATGTTTCCTGAGCTGATCACCACATAAACGACTGTGTTGGGGGAGATCAAAGCGCAGTTATAGGCCCTAAAAGAAAAACCAATGGGATGGGTCCCTCGCGAGTCCATAGATGATACAGACGTCACTACACAGGAGGTCAGCACGCACACACCACATATCATCTCATTGTCAGCAGAGGTTATCTGAGCCACAACCATAGGCGACAAAGGCAATTGGGAATTAAATCTAGCCACTATCTCCAAAGATGTACTATACTTGCTACAAGATGGAGTAACTCAGGAATTTTGTGCCAGGGAAGGCCGCATGTTCCACATCGAGACAAAAAAAAGGAAAAGATAGAATAGATCACTCTCCAGCATGATGAACTGGTTGCCCAATATCGGGAGGTAGAACAAGCTATGACAAAAGAGTGTGGTACAATCCATGAGATAGCCATCCCTGGGGACCTCCCCCTAACTAACAAGATTCAGCACATGGCAGCCGAATTTCGCACGACCCAAGAAGAGGCCACAAGACACCAGGAGGAGCTAATGTTATAGGTTGTCGAGCTTCGTCTTAAGGCTCGGTCACCCACAACTCTGGCTAGACAAGAACTTCACCGTAGCATAGCTGTAGCTGAACTAGAAACAATGAGTAGTGTTGTTCACGACTGCTCAGTTCTACTTGGCCAGTCACTTGGGATACTCGCCGCCCTCCAAGAAGTTCTAGCCATACAGTGAGTAGAAATTGAGCTGCATGAGGTGCAATAGGCTTATGACACTACCCAGGGCATTACACAGATGGGCAATATCACATAACGGTTGGCTAAGATGAAGGAGGTCCAGGCGCTCAAAGCCCAAGTTGACACCATGCAACAATAGGAGGCCACCCTTAAAGAACATATCCAGCCCTGGCTTGATGAAGCTTTTAGCATATCTACAACCATTGATGGTAAGCTCACATAGATGTAGGCCATCTGTGAGACGAAGCAAGTTGTTGTAAACAAGACGGATACCTCAATGGCTCATGTGGAAAATGTATAGAGATTCGCAGTCGAATTTGCTGCAGACACAGGAAAGATGTAGAAGTTGTTGACCGAACTGCGTGCAAAGATTCCCAGCCCAGCCGAGTGACTCGGTATGAGTCACGATGATTGTGTTGGGGACTGTTGGGTAGCGAAAGCCCCGTGCAATAGGTATGGGGCACGAAGCCTGAAATTTTGGGTAATAGCAGGGTAAAGTCTCCGCGAGATGCGTGGAGCGCGATTTGTAATAAGTCAAAGTCAAAAGGGTAGTCCGACCAAAAATAATGTAAAGAAATGTAGGTTGAGTTGGCCTGCCTATGGATCGCGGTCCATGGAAAGGTATAAATAGAGCAAGGCTCTATGGGTAGAGTAGCTAAGTTTTGGTATGATTTTTGGGATCAGAAATGTAATGGGTGTCTGTGAAGAGCATTCTGAGAGTGTCTGTAAGTTTGAGTCGGGGCTTGGGTAGAGGAGAGAGGCTCTATAGTTGTGTGTGTAGAGGCCCAGAAGAGTCCACAACTGTGTGCGTGGACCCCTGCAGCTAAGTGCGCAGGGCAGATCTGGATGTAAGGGTGATAAGTGGAAATAAGGATAAGTTTCTTCTAAATTCTGTGTTAATTTTGAATTATCGCAACTCTATTTTTTTTATGGTTAATGAAACTGTTTTGATCTGCAAATTGGGTTTAATCTTAATATGTGAACTAAATGAAAGAAGTAAATGTTTGCTTAAAGACCTCTCTAAGTAGATTTGGGTTACAATACTTAATCGAATAAATTAGATTTGTAATCAGCGCGGTAAGAGAAAGTTAAGATTATCTGGATCTGTGCAGATCTAGCGTAGCACGAAGCTATAGGACAGTGTGTGAACCTCTTAGACCACATATAGACATCCCAAGGGTGCAAAAACCTGGTTCCAACACCCTCCCCTGCTACCTCGGGTAAGACCTCAGTCTGCGCTTCACGGGCTGTTGGCAAAAGGGCCAGTAGCTATGGGATTTGCTTGGCAAAATAATTCTTTCAAACCTGGGTCAGGCCCATATAAGCCAACAGACTCAAACAAATACCTAGATAATGGTACGCTAAAATGGATCCCTAATTACTCTCTTGAAAATTCATTTGATGTAACTCTTATCCAAATGTTTATATTCCAAGAACATTTGACTCTTTGTTTGTCATGGTGCTCTATATATATGATCTACTAATCACAAGTAGTTCAGCCTCAACCATTGCTACAACCAAAACCATTTTTCATGACAAGTTTTCCATGATAGATATGGGACTCTTACACTTCTTCCTTGGACTAGAAATCAACTAGAATGATTCAAGGATAAAAAATTTCCAGTATAAGTATGAGAGAGATCTCTTAGTTTGTTTTCACATGATCGATTGCAAGCCAACAACTACACCTTTGTTATTGGGAGTACACCTTGAGGATGGTAAGGATACACCATTGATTGACTACATCATGTATAGACAACTTGTTGGGAGTCTCCTTATCTCACTCACTCTCATCTAGATATCTCATATGTGGTAGGCATAGTTTCTAGATACATGTAGGAGCTACATGAGCTACATTGGAAATTTGTGAAGTGCATACTCAAATATGTCCAGAGAACCATCAAATATGGTCATAGTATGCAACATAATGTATTTTGGATCTCGTTGGCTACACCAATTCAAATTGTGATGGAGATAACATTGATTGCAAGTCTAGTTGAGGATATGTTCTCAATTTGGGTTTTGGACCCATTTTTTGGTCCAACAACAATCAATATGTGATGATTTTATTATCAGTAGAGGTCAAATGTATTAGTGCAATCAACACTCCCATTTAAGCCATTTGCTTCCAGAACATTCTCACCAAGCTTGGTATCATATTTTATCATCTAATTGTCATTTGGTGTGATAATCAATGCACACTAATGTTTTACATAAATATACTACAATGAGAATGAAGGAAACACATTGAGATCCACATGCACTACATTTGAGAATTGGTACATGATGGGATCATCGACTCATAGTATTGTCCCACTTTTGATCATATTGCTAACATCTTCACCAACACTTTCATTGAGTAGATGTTTCAGTTTCTGCAAAAGCAACTTAGGGTGAAGGACATAACTGCCTAATAGTTGTATTTATTTTTCATTATTGTATTTTGAGGGGGGGTTTCATTCCCATGTGATTTTCCCTCTTTCCTCTTATTATAGTTATTCTATCTTACTTAGATGGATTTTAAAATGGATACTTTACATGGATTCTTGTTGGGACCCATTCATTTTGTTCTCTCTAGTAATGCTTAAGGCGATTGGCAATACCATACACCTAATTACACTTCGGTTAACTAGGACTATCTTCATTTGCATGAGATAGTTAATTGATGATTGTATGTCAGTTAACCATGACTATCTCCACTTGCATGAGGTATTTAATTGATGATTGCATGGTCAGTTAACTAGGACTATCTCCACTTGCATGAGATAGTTAACTTATGAATGCATGGTCAATTAACTAGGACTAGGTGTTAATTTTCTTTAGTGCATGTTCACATCTCTCTAGACTCACTATTATATTAGTTCAACCATGTAAAATATCTCCACTTGCATGAGATAGTTAACTTATGAATGCATGGTCAATTAACTAGGACTAGGTGTTAATTTTCTTTAGTGCATGTTCACATCTCTCTAGACTCACTATTATATTAGTTCAACCATGTAAAATATATTTCGTTGAATTTTATTGTCTAATAATTCTTCTCTTGTACAAGAATAAAATTCATTAATTATGTTCTCTATCATTTTTTTCCTCATTCCTTGCAAGTTTTGTTCACTATTTTCTAACTATATCTAACTTCTATATATTTTTCACATATATATAAAACTTTATCATATTTTAAAAAATATATACATATATTTGTAAGAAATATTTTTGTTACGAAATGCTTTAGAAAATATTTACGCCGTAAGGCGTTTCCCGTATGAGAAACACTTTCCTCTCTGTCACTTGTCATCTTTATGCGTCATTGGATTAAATGTTAGACGATTCTCTCTGTCACTTGTCATCTTTATGCGTCATTGGATTAAATGTTAGACGATTAGAAGAATTTTAGCAGTTGGATGGTCATAAAGTAGTTGGTAGTTGAAAACAGTTATTAAAACTAACCCGTTATATTAAGGTTCGGATGCACACAGTACGACTTAGGGGTAACAACCCACTTCCCTCTGCCCTGAAGTTTCTTCAATTGCAACATGTTCTCTTTGTATGAGCTCCGTTATTGGTGTTGCGAGCCCTAAGTGAATTCATCTCTTGAGCTATGCCTGTGCTTGTCGTTGCTCCGCTCTCACTCCGTGAGTAACACAACTTTCAAATTTAATTTATGTTTATGCAAATTTAATTCTTCGGCTATCAGACGCATGTCTGTTGATTGGTGTTTCTTAATGTCAATGGCAGGGTTTAAATTCTTTGCTCTCCGGTTTCAAGGAAATGAAGGTTAACTTTCTTTTCCGTTCTTAAGGAACCCTGTTTTGGTTAAATACCCATTCAACCAGGCCTTGCGACTAATGTCGATAATGCTTTTGTTTAGTGCGGCATCCATTGGTTTGCTAGGAAATTTTACCTTCGTGTTGTCCTTAGGGTTTGGTGCAGGTTAGGGTTTTCATTTTAAGATTGTATTTGTCTAGAAATTTTGACTCTGGTAATGGCGGTTCCGAAGACGACGATAACAACTGATAGGAAGTGGCTTGAAATGGTCCCTCCACAGACAGTATGTGTGGGAATATGACAACCGTTGGAGAAAACAATGCGGCCAATCATATAAGAGCGTAATCTTAGTGATGGTGAGCTCTTGGATGGCCTTCGCCTACTTTTCCTGCCGTCAGTGGCTTCAAGGTAGAGGTCAATGATGAAATATTTGCGTCAGTGTTAAAGCTTTTCTTTGTCGGTCCAGAAATCTTCTTGAAAGTCTTGAAAATTAGGCAGAGTTGTTTATGGGAATGGATGCGTGCTCTTGATAATCTGTCTATAATCACCCAAATTTGTAACATATTTTTTACTCTTACGAGATTATGAAAATATGTTGAGAAATAAGTGAAATTATGTTCCAAATGGGTTTGGCTCATATCAACTAACATCCATATGATTGACATTATTTGAAGATTAAATTGGGGTTTAATTATTTGAAGATTTAGGCTTAAATGTTTGTAACTGCAATGCACTTTTGGGAATCAACCATTGTATGTTGTAGTTGTGATGCCACTTTATTATTATTTTTTTATGGAAAATATATATGAGGAATTATCTTTTAAACCACTAAATTGAATATATTACATAATAATACCTTATAAAATGTATATTTATGCCTTACTACATTTTACTTTCACCCACATTTCCCTCGAGTTTAGATGCAGTACCAAAGTCATGAATTCATGGTTTATTTATAGTTATTTTTGGATGCACACTTTTTGTGAAATAACAAGCTTCTCTCTTGGGAATGAATGTGTTGAATGGCAGGTACTACTAAGTGTTGAATGTGTTGAAGCTTATCTGTGTCGTTAGAGGAGTTGTCTCTGTATTTAAACTAGGGTGCTTTGGGCATAATTTGGTGAAGATAAAGCTATCCACCCACCTCTACCGCCTCCAAAGCCACCGGTCTGCTGCAATGTTTTGGTGCGAACAAACCGTGAACCCTGCTTTTGAGGAGTTTCATAATTAATGGGATTAATATTAAATAATTTGAAACTACATTTTTTTGTGTTCTTTATCTTCTTTGGTTTTTAACTTGACTGCAAGGTGCACTAACGTTTTTTTTGTGCTCTTTATCTTTTATGGTTTTTAACTTCACTGTAGGGCAGACTAACGCTTGCGGAGTCGAAACACGCATTACTTGTGGGGTTATATTTTTGACTGATTCCATATGTAGGCATACTACCAGTGAATTAACAAAACTCGTAATATTTTTCATGATTTTTTTTCACTTTAGAATTTCTTCACCGCAAACTCTGAAATTAGCTTCTCACACATTAATAAAAAATCCATTAGAGGGTTCGACCGATGGGCTAATGGGGCCGAGGGGTTGGGCCAATGGGCCAATGGGCCGAGGGGTTGTGCTCAGTATGGGTTGAGGAAAGGCAAATATTAAAAAATATAAGCCTAGTGCGGGGCTGAAGGGTGGGGTCAAAGGGGCCGAAGGACTGAAAACTCAACCTAATTTGTTCTCAATCTCCATAAAAATTCTCACACATTAATAAAAAATCCATTAGAGGGTTCGACCGATGGGCTAATGGGGCCGAGGGGTTGGGCCAATGGGCCAATGGGCCGAGGGGTTGTGCTCAGTATGGGTTGAGGAAAGGTAAATATTAAAAAATATAAGCCTAGTGCGGGGCTGAAGGGTGGGGTCAAAGGGGCCGAAGGACTGAAAACTCAACCTAATTTGTTCTCAATCTCCATAAAAATATGGCCAATGGCTCAAAACAGAAATTTTATCAAGCGTTGTTGAACAAATAAATATACCATAAACCATATATCTTATGTAATCCACTTAGCATAAAAATATCATCTCATTGTTGTTACAAAGACTATATTTGGAGGAATGGATTATGGGAAAATGTTAGAAAATTTATATTTAAATCATTTCAAATAATTTAAAATTTATCTTTCAATGAGGCGACTTTTTTATTTTATAATTAATTCCACATAAAAGATTGGATATTTAAATATACCGTAAATAATATATAATCCACTTAACATAAAAATATCACCAAAATATCATCACATTGTTATTCCAAAGACAATTTTTGGAGGAATGGGTTACCGAAGAGTATTAGAAAATTCATATTTCAATTATTTCAATTTTTTTAGAATTTATCTATTCATATTTGAATCTTTTCAAATATTTTAGAATTTTTCTTTTAATGATGCGATTTTCGTATTTTATTTATTTTCTAATTAGTTATAGATTGGATATTTTCGGAGGAATGCGTTACCCAAAAATATTAGGAAAATCATATTTCAATCATTTCAAGTAATTTAGAATTTATCTTTCAATGAGGTGGATATTTTTGGAGGAATTAGAAAAATCATATTTCAATCATTTCAAATATTTTACAATTTATCTTTCAATGAGGTGGATATTTATGGAGGAATGGGTTATCAGAGAATTACAAAATTCAAATTTCAATCTTTTCAAAAAATTTAAAATTTATCTATTCATATTTCAATCATTTCAAATAATTTAGAATTTATCTCTCAATGATTCAAATTTCAATCTTTTCAAAAAATTTAAAATTTATCTATTCATATTTCAATCATTTCAAATAATTTAGAATTTATCTCTCAATGATGCAACTTTCGTATTTTATTTATTTTCTAATTAATTTGGCATAGGAGATCGGATATTTTTGGAGGAATGGGTTAGGGGAGAATATTATAAAAATCATATTTCAATCATTTCAAATAATTTAGAATTTATCTTTCAATCAGGCGACTTTATTTATTTTCTAGTTAATTATGGATAGGAGATTGGATATTTAAATATACCATAAATGATATATAACCCACTTAGCATAAAAATATCAACACACTATTTTTTTTTTGGAGGAATGGGTTAGGGAATAATATTATAAAATTCATATTTCAAACATTTCAAATAATAGAATTTATCTTTCAATGAGAGTTTAGTATTTTCTTTATTTTCCAATTAATTCTGCATCACACCAAATGTTCTAAAGATGAAGTAACAACTATGAGGCATGAGTTTGTATTGATACCTACTCCATGATAATTATTTTCCAATTAATTCCGCATAGGAGATTGGATATTTTGTTCAAACCAAATGTTCTAAAGATGGAGTAACAACTATGAGGCACCTATTCCATGATAACTATTTTGCAATTAAGTCCGCGTAGGAGATTGGATATCTTGTTCACACCAAATGTTCTAAATATAAAGTAACAACTATGAGGCACTAGTTTGTACTGATATCTATTCCATGATAACAATGTTATGGGTGTTGGTAGCAGCAAATCAAGGTGTTTGTGAGCAATTTTGGTGAGTAGTTAAATCTTAATGATTTTATATGGTGGAAAAGCTTACTCTTCAGGCGAGTTTGCTTATGAAGAAGCTTAAACTAGCCTATGAAGAAGCTTAAATGCTTGTTGCTCAAACTTACTAAACATTTGAGGAAGCTTAAATGCTTGTTGTTCAAAGCAACTAAACATTTGATACCATTTGCCACATCTTCAAATATATCCTCACTAACAACAATTTCTAGAGGCTCTCATTGTTATAGTTTCATACACTGACTTGGCTTGGGATAACCACCACACAAGTTGGCCCCTTTTTAATGTGGCTACATGCTCTATAGTGGATTAGGAAGCATTGGTCTCCAAATCCCCCCTTTTTCTGTAATTCAGGCATGCTCTGCATTTCAAGTGCTCTTATTGTTCCTTCAAGCTTCTTGTTCAAGTGCTCCTATTGTTCCTTCTTACATCATCAACTACATTGCACTAGAGTTGTTCATCAATCATGCAGATTTTATATCAAAAGTTATGAATAATTGGGATCAAGAGTTATAAATAATTGGGAACAAATGTCTAGCTCATTTTCATCTAATACACAGTGATGTTTGAAATTTGTGAGTATTTTATGCAAATTTAGATTTGGAAAGATAAGAATCATATTATTAGCTATCATATTTTTCATGAATTAATGTTATTTTATTTAGCTTACCTAATGTCATCTACTACTTGTATTTCCTCAAAATCTATCAAATATTTTTCATTGAAACTTGAAACACTATCTTTGAAGATTAGGAGAAGGTAAGTGATTTTTCTTAATCTTGTAGTTCTTAATGACATTTTATATACTAATTTTTATTTTCAATAATGTTTTATACCATTATTCTTAAAATTATGCTTCACAACATTTCCTTTGCAACATTTGGTGCAATTGCTAATATTGGAAAAGTTGAAAATTAAATAATTATTAAATACTATATTTGAGACTTTTTATATAAAATATCTTTAAAAAGAATTGAAAATTTAAATTTGAATCATTATTAAGAACACTATATTTGATTTATTATTTTCCTATATCTTAATATAAATAATATAAAATTTTAATTAAAATATAAAATAATAATCAAATATGAATTATGCAAGGTTAATATCTAATCAAACTTCAATCCTCAAATCTATACACTGAGGCTTCATGCTAGCGTTACACATCGCCATGATTGGACAAGAAGATAAGCGTACACATCGCCATGATTAAGGACCCAGAAGTGAAAACATGAAAACGGAAACATGATCTCAGTAACGAATGGGGCGTAACGAGATGAAATGTTTGATATTTAGTCAATGATAATTGTTAGCATGGATTGATATAGGAAGGTATCGGAAAAATATAAAAATAAAAATAAATATAAAATAATTTAGTTTAATTTATAATATTAATGTAAAAAATAATATAATAAAATTTTATATTAATATATTAAAAAAAATTTTTATTAAAAATAAATTTTGGATGATTTATTTTTTTTAGATATTATGTGAATTTAGGTTTTTGTGATTTATATTATGAATGTTGTGATATTGTTTGGGTAAAAATCACATTAAAATTTTTTAAGTCTATTTATTTCGAACCATTCACTTAATAATTATTGATAATAGAATTAAAATTCTCCCAAAATAAACATGCATATCCTCATAATTAGCATAATCATATTAAAGTTAGTTGTTATATGTTCATTAACATTATATAAGACACTTTTCATAATCTTTGACTAAATATATATGTTTTAATTTAGATATGTAATTTACTCATAAAGATAACAAAGCAACTTTTGTTATATGTTTTGGAAGGGTTTTCGACATGTTTCTCAGTCTAATTTTCCCACCATCTTATAGGGATTTGTTGGAATCACAAATTTGAGTTGTGAACTCTCTACAATGACTGTCCCAAAGTTTTTTCAAGGTGTTGAATCCATATATGCAGTCCAAAGCCCATTTTTAGTAACAAAGATCAAGATTTAAGTAAAAGCTTCTGTAATGTTATCGTTAAAAAATAATATTTTTCCCTCAACATTAAAAACTAATATTATCTTTAATAAAACTATTTACTAGTACAATCACATTAAAAATATTAATGCAGTTGATATACTTTAAGACTTTATAAATATAACAAAAAAACTATTTCAACACAAAGAATGACTTACCAATGTACGCATTTACCTCATTAACCATGTATAAATGCGATATGAGTCAACTTTAAATTGAGAAAAAAAAGGAATTACACATTTTATTGTAAAATGGACATTTTGCTAAATAAAATTTACTTATATATTAATTTCCCCATCTTATAGAATATGAACATATTAAAATTGGAATAATCTCAATTCCCTAGGAAACTAGTGGGTTGGGAGTCATGTGGCACGAATCTAATTGATAAGCATTAAGACTAAGCATATGTTGAGAATATTCCCTTGAGAATAAGTCTAGGTCGTCAATTAAAAAATATAAAATAAAAAAAATCAAGAGATGTTCATCCACCTTAAGTTGAAATATGAAGCCTTCTGCAATTACAAAAAAAAAAAAGGGAGTTTCATTCTTTTGATTGGAACTCATTACCATAAACCCTAAATTCAAAGACTAAACCAATATCTTGGGACAAATTAAAATCACAAATCCAAGAGCATCTACTTGCTAAATAATAAATTACAAATCAATTTTAAAAGAAATATATTTTCATATTTCACTTTTTCTTAATAGAAGATTTCAAAAGAAAAATAATTTCATACTTCACTTCTTCTTAATAGTTGAAGTTGGAAATAAAATTGAAAGAATGATATCAATTTAAAAAATATCCATCTTAGCTCTAGATCTACCACGCACTAAGAGGGACCAAATCTCTCAAGATGAAAATCTCTTTTCAACTGCACAACTTGAGTTCTCTCTTAGCTCTTGGTACATCCAGGTTAAAATAGATCTATGCTAGTTTTGATCAACATACTAATAAAATGTTTTAACCACAATAATTTTTTTATTTTTACTTTTTTTTATTTTTTTCACTTATTTTATATATATATAATGTAGTTGACATTGAAATATTCATATGACAATTTTCCACATTAAAAAATGAATACATTTTCTCCAATATCGAAAATAGAAAACAATATCCCTCTCTATAAGAGATTATACATTAATAAGTTTTTTATTATTATATTTTAAATGTTATTCCCCTTTCTATCCAATGAAGTATTTTTGTTAATTAAATATTGCACGTCTTATTATATGAAGGAAAGTAATAGAGAAATTTTAATTTAAATGACTTTATTTTTCTCATATAAAATGTAAAAATTGTGGATATTTTAATATAGATATGAAATAAATTTACCCGATAGTAAAATATTTATTTGTTTTAATATTACATGTAAATTTGAAGATAGAAAATGAATAATCAATATTATTATTTTATGTCAAATCATATTCTGTAGTGAAGAAGATCACATATTTTTTCTAAGTTAATATTTTTTTTCCACTATGGAAATTGAAATATTTTAGTTATGATTAACATTAATTTTTATGTTATTACCATTTTTAAATTGTTAATAGAAATATTATTTTATTATTTTTAAATGCAATGTCACATGACAATGTCTCTTCCATACTGGATAGTAAAAAGTTGACTAAGATGAAAATTGAAGTATTTTAGTTATGGCTAACATTAATTTTTTCAAGCAAAGCCTTTAAGTAGAATTCACATAAGAGAAATTTTTGGCTGATGTGGTTCAAACCAACAAGTATGGTTTATCATCAAAATTCATTATGGATCAAAGAAACTTGAATACATAAATTATTTTTTTTGTTATTGCCATTTTTAAATTGTTAATAGAAATATTATTTTTTATTTTTAAATACAATGTTACATAGCAACATCTCTTCCATTAATATTAAAAGTGTCTCTCTAACATATATTTATACAAAACTACCTATAAAAAAATAAAAAATTAAAAGTTAAAATTTATCTGTCTCATATTTTAAAAATAATTTTAAAACAACTAACCAACCCCCTAAATCAAAACTAAAAACAACTAGAAGAATACTAACTATTTACTATTATATTTATTATTTAAAAAACCCACACTCTAAAACCCAAATTCGAAATCCACAATTATAACCCAAATTCCAAACCCACAATCATGAAATAAACACATTTGTCCACTTAAATATACAATAATAATATCAACCATACATGCGTTGGATTATGAAAGCATACAATATACAACGACCATTCACACCAAGCATATTTCGTGCATTATAGTTGAGATTTTTTGAAAGCCTTTCTGGCAGGTTTTTCCGGTCAAAATCCCGCAACAATTTATTGGAATCGCAAGTTTGATAGCTAGTTTCTACACAATCAAAGGCTCCCAGGGGTTTTTCAAGGTGCTGAATCCAAATATGCAGTTAAAAAACCATTTTAACTGCTAAAAATCAAGATTTAACCTCAATTTCTTCCGCCGGATTCCGTCACCAGAATCTCCAAAAAGTCGCATTATAGACAACTCCTTTTTATAATAATATCAACCATAAGTGTTGGATCATGAAAGCGAAGTTTGAAACTAGAAGGCAAATTGCAATATCTGTTGCTCTACTATGATATAACGAGCATCGCTTTTGTTTCTAAAATGATTAAGAACCTACCAACTATTTTGTGTGAGTCTATACCAAGGCTTTTATTATATTAACTTTGTTATATAAATTTGGTATCGAATTGTTGGAAATATCACAATTACTCTCTGAAATTTTGTGTATGTTTATATTTTGGAGCTTCCTTTTTATCAACCTGAGTTTATCATTCATTATTATTAAGTATTCATGTTATGTTAAATACTTTTTATTCCATGTAGTGCTTGTGACTTCTTGTTTTGTTTCTTATTTGAATCTTTTTAATCACAAGTTATCTCTTGTTTTCACTTTGCAGTGTTGTTGGTCTTCCTTTCATAAATTGCCCAATCTTGGAAGGCATGCCAACCTTGAGGATCTAAATTGTGCAATCCAGAAAGGCAGGCCAACCTTGAGCTCATAAACAGTGTAATCTTGGGAGAAGGCCACCCTTAGGATTAGAAATTACGCAAAAACTTTCCTTGCGCTCAGAAACTGTGCAATTCACTAAGTCAAGGATTTTCCTAGTCCCTCGTGGTTAGGAATTGTCTAATCCTTCTTCGCAGTGTGAATGACCAATTTCCCGAAAAATCAAAAAGGAAAAACTAAAAAGGAAATCCCTAGAAAATAGGGAATGATCAATTAGTTTCTCGAAGAGTGGCACATGTTGTTATTTTGGACTTTTCACCAAGTGTCGGTTTTTCTTTGATTTTAGGCATGTGCATCAGAAACCATAACTAGCCTAGATCTATATAATAGACACCCCTAGATCTCATTTTCACATTTGATCTTGGCGCTCTAGCCTTCTCAAGGAGATAAAGGAGCATTTGGTGGAGTCTGCGACACTTTTCTAGGTGAGTTTTTCTTTTGTGTCTTTTATCACTTTTTTTGTCGTCTTTTGTCATGTCGCTTTTTGAGTGTTATTTTTCTTGTTTATTCTCATGGTTGCTGGATTTTTAACTTATATTAGCTTGTATAAGTGTTGGTTCGATACGTCATCCACTTTTTACAAGTGTCGCATCAACTTCTTTTTTTTTTTTACCCTTTAGTGGTCACATTTTCAACTACTCCCCTCGCATTTTTATTTTTCCTTTTTCATGTTGATCTTCTGCAATTGATTTTCACTGATCTATCTTTCCTTAGTCAGATATGAACTCTTATTTGTACCATCACTCAGATCTGTCACTTTCTCATACTCTTCCCGGGCATATATGCCCTTTACTTAGCCAACAGTTGCCATGTTCAACTGAATTGAACAAGTCCAAGGCTGAAGCCTCATGCTTGGCTTCTAAGACTCCATAATGCGTAGTCCCTGGCTTGCCCAGCTACGCATTGCACAGTGCCAGGGCTCAATATTGATCCTTGGCCATTGAGATCGTTCAATGCGTAGTCTCTCACTCAGTATGCTAAGGTTGAGACAACACATTGCACAGTCTGAAGCCTCAAGTCTCTCCCTTGACTATTGAGACTACACAATGCGTAGTTCATGAGGCCAGTCTCTTCCCTCAGCTCAAGAATTGTGCAATTTTCCGTCTCAATGTTGTGGTTTCTTCCTTGATCCTACTTCGTGAGTTATTTTTCTTGAGTTAATTTATGTTTTCCATGAGTGCATTTTTCTCCTACAGACACTGCAATTGTTGAGCACTTCCCTTGATTAGTTACTATCACTATGAATCCAAAGATATTTGTCTCAAAGGACACTATAGAAAGTAGCACTGGGGAGGAAGTTGGGAGTCCTTCAATGAGCTTTCTAGTAAGAAGTTTCAAAGAAGACCTTGAGGACTAATAGGTGTATATCAATGTCCAAAGGGTGGGATTACACAAGATTTCATGCAAGTACTCGAATTTTCCATGTGCATGCAGTTCTAGCTGGATAATATCATATACGGATTCCAAGACCATGACTCTTAGTAGTCCCAGTGAACAAAGGTTTGCTTACTTTCTCGCACCTCATTACCATCTTATGTATCACATGTTGAAGCTAGAATCACTAATGGATTCCAACTTTTATGCGGTCAACAACTAGCTAAGCACAAAGGATGTTAATAAAGGCTAGGTGAAAGAGCTGCCCAAATTCCACTAGACACCTAACAATACCTATAAGACCAAATCTCTCAGGAAGGCATATCGGTACCTGATAGTCTTATGTTGTCAAGCATATGGAAAAAGCAATACTGAAACCTCTCCAAAAGGTTGGGAACTCTTGCTTAATCAGGTTGTGAATGATGGAAAACCCTCCAATATGTTGGATTTGCTAGCTCAATAGTTGATGATGCATGTGGCTAACGCTAAGAACCCTCCCAAGGGTAAGAAATCCTGATTTTACATTTCTTCTTACGTGCTGGATGCAATATGTGATGAGAATTCATTTCTTGGCATGAAGTGAACCTAGTCACCAAGAGAAACTAGCATGCACATCTACTGCAAGTTTCTTTCAGAGTGTGGCTATAAAGGAGTAATGGAAAAGTTGATTGATCACTTCCTAATTCCATTGTACAAGTTAATCTTTGGGGAAGGCCCACCTTGCATATCCCGAGAGGTAATGGAAGAAGTGTGAAAGTTATCATATTGGGTTGCCTCACCAGATATCACTTTCATGAGAGTGTTTGGTGGAACAAAGCCTCCACATCTTCTACTAAGGTATGCCACCGATAAGTTGGTCATGCAAGAAGTCTCTTACTATCTTTCCACAAGGTTATCATAATTTTTCACAGGAGAAGAAGGCACATTCACCCGTTCTTCCTTTGCAAATCAGATTGTATGAGATCAAGAATTTGAAAGTTACAGACATCAAAGGCAAGGAAAGAGAGAAATTTTCAATCAGTCATTTGGTCTTCAATTCGTACAATCCTATGAATGTTTGTAAAGACCACTATGCAAGGATTCATTTTCAGTGGTCAAGCGAGACATTTTACATCCCTGAAGAGGAAGATATGAAGAATTGTTACGATGCCTCTATGCCCCACGAACCAGTCAACTTCACAGGAGCATCATAGGTTAATCCTCAGATGGAAGTCACTCTATAGGAAAAATGAGTATAAAGGTGCAACCTAGTGTGTGAAAAGGGCAAGAGGAAAGTTCCACATAGTCTAGGCGAAGAGCAGAGCCGCAAGATGAAAGAAAATTGAATCATCCTAAAAATGGACATAACATAAGAAAAGAGAAGGAAGTAGAGGAAATGTGAAGAAGAGATGAAGTATAGAGAATAACAAGAGCATAAAAGATTGGAGGAAGAAAGGAAGAAACATGAGGAAGAAGAAAGGTAGAAACAAGAAGAGGAAGAAAGGTAGAGAATAGAAGAAGAAGAAGCAGCACATAAACAAGTCGAGGAACAAGAGCAGAACCAACTACTAGAGGAGGAAACAAAACAGTTACAGGAGAAGGAACTTACTCAGTTAATTGAAGATCTCATTCTAATTCAATACATGGAGGTGGAATTGGAGCTATTAAATCAAGAGTTGATCTTATTCCTAGCACTCAATAGGTCACCATTCAGTCTCCCCCTCCTTTGACAGTAGAGAAAGCTTCAATGGAAGAAGAGAAAAGTGTTCCTCTTGATGATGGTTTGGTCATGGATACGTACAATTTGACTTACAATGAGCTTCAGAAGAAGATTGTACATTCAAGGGAGAAACACTTTCCAGACGATATTACATCTCTTGCATTCATTAGAGGAAGGGTGATTGTGACAAACACAAGGAGAAATCTAGAAGCCATAGCTGCAACCAACTTGGTCTTTGTAGGTGCTACCAAGTCAAACACATATTATCTCATGGTCGAGAACAAACAAATGAAAGAACTTACAAGCTGCAAGGTAACCAATTGAGCAGCTCCAAGGTGAAGTCTCGAGTGCATCTCCTACATAGGTATATTAGGAAGAACTTAAGGAAGCAATACTTGGTGAATTATTGACATTATTTGATACCATGCAACTCCTTTATGAGGAGTTTGTCACCATGCATAAAATATTTTTCCACTTGCAAGACATGCAACTGATGTTCAAGGATAATTCTAAAGCTCTCAAGGTTTTCCATAGAACCATCATTGTCGTGCATGAGTGGTCAATGCAACATAAAGGTGCACCATCTAAGTTGGTAAAGAAAAAAAGGAAATAAGTAGAGTGGGAGAAAGCACA
Organism: Pinus taeda; assembly: GCA_000404065.3. Lineage (NCBI taxonomy): Eukaryota > Viridiplantae > Streptophyta > Pinopsida > Pinales > Pinaceae > Pinus > Pinus taeda. The sequence continues at coordinate 199,710 of APFE031555376.1, forward strand.
TGTTCGGATGATCATCCAGAGTAACGAAGAACTCGCCTCATTCATTGCCAACATTTAGGCCTCATATGCATGATTATATAATACTGTGGATTTCATGATAAAATCACAAAAGATACCTTCAGCTAGCTCACTCACTGCAGCCAAGATCAAGGATCAAGTTAGGAAGGAGGTTGAAGAATACTTGGACCATCTCAAGTAGATCACCACTAAGAAAGATCTGGAGGTGAAACGAAATAATATGTAGAAGTACACTGGTGGTCATGTCCAGATCAACAGTATGTTTCTCCTGGTGAGGAAGGAAATTCAAACAGATTCCAAACTAGTCTACCTGGATGTAATGGAGGCTAGAGTCTACTTCCATCTTGATCCCGTAACACAGTTTGGGAAAGTCATTGCACAGTACAAGGCTTGGCACCATTGTATGACCCAAGAACTATAATTTGAAGTCATTGAGTTGGATTTTCCACAAAATCAAGCTTAACTTGTTTTGTCTTATTAGGTCATCTAGTTGAATCTACCCATTTTTTTTACATGGGTATGCACGATATTGTAATATTATTTTGTAATTAATTTCAATTGAAATTCCAAGTGTCAATTGTGGAATGTGAATAGTCATTTTGTAATGAATTCCAAAGGTCATGGTTTTAGGAATTCACACATTCACAAGGGAATTCAAAGAGTCACAAAGAGATATGAATAGTCACCCCTTTAGTTATAAATAAACACTCATTAGTCACGTAAATGGATTTTGGCCAGCCTTTCGGCTTAGGATCAAAAGCTTGCAAGTTTTGAGCCTTGGATTCTCCATAGCATAGAGGGAGTATATTTCTTTGTAGGATGAGGTGTTGGCTTCGTGTTCCACTAATGGGGCTAGTGGCTCGACAATGGTATATGTATTCTTGGGACTTTCACTTTAATAAAAGATCAAAGATGACACATTTTCATGCATGTGTTGTTAATATAATATGACTATTCTCATTATGTTTGCAACATATGTTATTTCATTTACGCTAACGGTTATGAACTACTTAGTTTTCATTATTATGAATCTTGTTGAATGTGTGCTATTGTATATTTCCGACATGGTTAACTTGTGAGCTATTTTGTAGGCTAACTTGTGTTTCTCTTTTATTCTTGTTTGTTCCTTTCAATTTGTGTACTATTACGGGCTACTAAGGGGATCACTCACTTCCCCTTAGTTGTGTTAGAACCTTTCATGCATTGCACTTGACCCTTCACAAAGTCACACACTTGTTTTACCAAAGTCACGAATACATCATTCTATGTGTTATTGCAACTAAGACATAACAGTAAAACCCACTACTTCAACAAACGGGTCATATTCTGAATGGGGCTCCTACTCGAAACGGTGTGAGGTCTAATTGGGACTTCATATCAGGGAGACCCCCATGAATGTTTGTGGGTCCAACACCATCAACATTTCTGGTGCTAGAAGGAGGGTAATATGACAAGTTGAGCCTGTGAAGTCTGTTTGAACCTTCCTTATCTTTAAATAGCTTCTTCCCATATATTAACCCCAAGACGTTTTCCCACAACTGCAAATCTGAAAATTTCTTCAAGGATAATTCATGACTTGTCAAATATGAAGTTTGATGGCAAGGGTGGAACGACCATTATCGAGCACACCGCTCACTTTCTTGAATTTTTCACTGAACATGATATTCACTTTGAGGATACTACTTGTAGGTTGTTCATTCTCACGTTTGAAGCGCGTGTCAAGGAATGGTGTTACACATTACCAACCACTTCTATTCATTCTTTTAAACATATTTTCAAGGAGCTCTACCACGCCTTTGATAGTTATTATTATAAATTTATTTATAAGATAATCATGTATCTAAGAAAAGAACCTGACGAATCTTTTCACTGTTTTCACGATCATTTTATTCATTTTTGTTATGAATTTTTTGAAGATGATATTTATTGGAATTTCATGAAAGAGAAGTTTGAATTTCCTATCCATATTTTGATGAACCCAACAGAATATGAATCTTTCAAAAGTATCCCAACATACAATGGTTATGGAGTTTTTAAATTTGTAACGAAAGAAGTTGCTACCACAAGTGACTCTTTTTATTCTTCTCATCAAACAACTCCATTTACATAGGTTGAGGTTGGAGAACTTGAGAGTCCTTTCGTTGATCTACCACCTTCTTGTATGAACCCACATATTCAAAATTCAAACACAGGTTTGGATTGTGAGTTTGATGTTTCTAATGATTTTCTTTCTCCTTATCCTCCATCTGTTCGTTCTTTTGGTCGTCCTACTTGAGAGTTGTTGTATCCTATTGTAGCAGCTGCAACACCCTCCAAAATTTTGGCATATACTTAAATTTCAGAGCCTATTGCAGATTCTATGATTGATCATTCCTTAGTCACTTATTTCGTAAGCTAATGATCTCAAGCTTCCCTCTTCAATATTAAGAGTCATTCATGCTTTTATCTTTATATAGTATGTGTCATCTTTAGGCATGGGGATTATCGCTTGTCATTCAGAGGGAAGTTTGTTTTACTTCAAGGGTAAATCTTTGTGAGAATGGGTTATCCTCATCACATAGACATGTTTCACACTCATCTCACACACTCTTGGACAAGTGTCACCTTTATCCTCTTAAAGTCTATCATTGGAGCTACACTTGTTGTAAGCTGCCACAAAGGTTGGTGCATTAAGCGAAGCATGTTTTTACATGTTTTGGATGGTTAATGTTGTATCACTAAGTGTTCAATTCTGTGATCATAGTCAAGTTATATCACTATTCACACCAGTTTCATTGATCCCACACTTAACCAAATTCCAGATTTTTCCCAACAACTTGGCTTCAACAAGCTTTCCTGAACTGTGCACTTCACATCTGTAACCCTCAAGATTTTCCCTTTCCTTATGGAATTGGAAAATTTATAGAAATCCCAACCTCCCTTGCCATCCAAAACTATGTAGTGGTTTCCTCTAGTGTCCTTCCCTTAGTTGGAACACACTGTCTCCTAAAACTGCATATTTTTGTCCCTCAGTTTCCGAGTTTCCCTTGCATCCTAAAACTTCACATATGTGTCCTCCTAGGGCCTCATCCCACAATAGTCACTTCCCACTAAAACTGTACAATTGTGTCTCTCAGCGGCCATGAATAAGGATGAAATACTAGATGACTCTCAAGGACCCAAGGAGAAAGATAAGAAGACCAAGGAACCCAAGGTATGATAGAAGATTGGGACTGCATGAAGACTCCATCAGATGCATGACCTTTAGGAGGATAAGAATGGAAAATAAATCACATTTTTTGAAATACACCTCTTAGTGTAGCTTGAAGGATTTCCTATCATTGTCATATCATCTTTCCTTTAATGACATGCATGGTTGCAAGCATTGCAAGTCATTCATGTTTTTTCTCTACATGTCTTGCTCCCATTTGCTTGTTGGATCAAGTGTCATCTTTTGACATGTTTGGTTGTTATGTCATGTTTTTGAACCATTTTGGTGACCTTGAAAGTTTGTCTTTATGTAAACAAGTTTTCCTAGCCATGTAAACACCTACCGTACTCATAACAAAGTTGTAAGCATTGTCGCACAAGTGTTGTCATGGTTGTCCAAAGGTTTATCCCAAGTGTCAAGATTGTCACTTTTAACTCTAGATAGTCTCACAAAGGAAAATGATTTGTCTTGTTTTCATGTCTTCGAAGTATGCTAAGTGTATGATCATAATGTCGAGTCATCACAAGTTCACTTTCCTCCCACACTTAGCCATTTTTCTGAAGATCCTTTAGACCGAACAACCCCCTCTCATCGGACCCTGGCTGAGCTGCACTGCATAGTCCCAGTCCTCAATGGTGTTTTTTTTCTTCCTAGAACTATGCAATGCTTGAGGCTATCCTTCGGGATAGTTGCACTATGTAATCCCAGAGGTGAGAAACTTGCCTTGCTTCCCAGAATTGCATAAAAATTGCCTCAAAGCCTGACCTAAACTGCACACTTTGCAATATTAGTCATCAGGACTCCTCCTTGCCTGTTAGAACCCCATAATGCAAAGAGACCTAAGTCTAGGCTACTCCTAGAAACTATGCAAATTTTTCCTCCTAGTGACCTCCCTCAGTCGGGACTCACTGCTCCCAGAAATTGCATAGAAATATACTCTTTGGTCACTCTACTTCCCTGTCTTGTCCTCCCTCAGAAAACTGTGTTGACATTCTTCCCAGGGTCCCACCTTGTAGCTACCTCTAGTGACCTGAACTGCGAAATCTTGCCTATTAGTGGCCACTACACCATTTTCCACGAAAGTGAAGACTATGTCCCGAAGTTCCTCATCCAAGCCTGAGCTGCACTCTACCTAGTCTCAGTGACTAGTTCCCCTCCCTATCACCTAGAACTACGTAGTGTGTAGTCACTGGGTCCTCTTCCCAGCCTGTCATCTGTCCTAGGTCGGGTTCATAGAAAACAATGCATCATCTTAGACTATGAGGTTTTGGATTTGATGTCATCTCATCATGAGTGAATCACAGGAATAGATACACCGATAAACCATGGCGAGATGATGAAGGACATGAAGGAGGAGCGAACATGCTAGAAGACTTACTTGCAACTAGATAGGCGAAAGAATCCCATCAAAGAGAAATCAAAGGGAACACATGCACGCAACCATCTTATAAGACCAAGATCATTGAAGAACCTGCAACATCATGCCATGTCGACATGAAGACAAAGCACATCCAAGAACACATCCACCATTCAGCAACAATAGCAGCTTGACATTGCCACCACATCTAGCCTATACATGTCAGCAGTGTCATGTTAGGTTGCGTCATGACTTGTCGAGGCTACATCACTACTATGGGCCATATATGTTATAACTGAATGTAATGTAAAGTGAAATTCCAACGAACACACAATGAAGATGAAGAGTCATGTTAGTTGAAAAGTCATAGGAAGTTGAAAGGTCATGAGGGTAATCCAAGAGTCATAAGGTTCAAGCATCACCCTTGGATATGTATACCTCTCCCATTGTATGAGCAAGGAATTTTCACCTTGGCTTCTCCCACAAAGCATAGAGTGTTTTCAATCAATTCTTTGAGGAGCAAGGAGTTGCTCCAATGTCCCACTATTGGGGCTAGTGATGTATGATGTACATATGTGTCTTGGAACTTTTGCTTAATACAAAAGCACGTTCAGGCCACCACATTTTCATGAATGTCTTGTAGATGTTTGTAAGACTTTTCTTTCAGAATTTGTAATTCATGTTTGTTTCACTTGTACTAAGATACATGAACTATTTTGATTGTTTTAGTACTTTTCCTTGTTGGGAATGCGTTGTATTGGCTATCACTATTGTCTCATCCTTGTGGACTACTCTGCAGTATATTAGACATACTTTCCTCGCTTACTGGTTATAACAACCGTCACATCCTTTGTGGACTGCTTTGTTGGATGGTGGACAAGTCTTCCCTTGTTCTTTGGTCTTAACAACTGGCGCATCCACGAACAAATCGTTCATGGTTCATGTGTATCTCTTCCTAGATGTCACTATTACGTCTAACTTAGAGGCTCACTTTTCTCCTCCTTTTGCAGTAAGAGAACCTTGACATAGTGACACACTTACCTTATTGTTCGAAGATACCAGCATAACACTCTCATGTGCTAACAACTAGAGGCAAGGAAAATATCTAAGTATATGGTAACCAGGACTTTATATTGGATGGGACACTTACACCAAATAGTGTGAGTTCTAGTTGGGAATTCATATTAGGGAGATCCCCTTGCTTGACGAATTTCCAGCATTGTCAACATATCCATCAGTTTCATTCATTTCTTCTGATGTTCATGAGGATAAAACTAAGGATGGAGTTACCATTGAACAACAAACTTGCGATGTCCTTTATGATGATTATGTGTGGGACATTATTTATAAATAATAATTTGCAACGAAAGTTTATCTTTCTCCTTTCTCACCTCTCCCTCATTATCTTGACATCTTCCACAACTATGTCAAACCTGTTGTATCTATCAAAGAATCAATTCCTCACATTTTCAATTCTGATCATACTTAGGACTCGTGGAATATTAGTTTTACATTTGAAAATGGAGAGGAAAAATATTCTCTTCTTGATCTCTTCATTCAATCATGTGATCATTGTGAAGAAACAAAGATTGAAATTTCTTATTTTTAATCTCCCCCTCTCTATGATTCATTAGATCATGAGGATCCTTTCTTTTTGATGATAATATTTTTGATCTTGGCAATCATGATCTATTCATCAACTCATCTAATCACTGATTTGCATTTTCTACTGTTGATTTTTCTAAGCCACCAATTTTCAATGATACACCTTCTGATGTCTTAGAACTACCACAAGTTGTTGAGGCACTTTAGCCCGTGTTGATTCTTATGTTTGGTTCTTGTAATCTTGATGTTAGTTTCAATCACAATCAGGATAATGATGTATCTCTCAGCAATCCTCATTTGATGATCAAGCAATTTAAAAATCTATCTTTCTTACAAGCTTCACATCCTTCATCTGTTCTACATGATCCAATTGATCAATCGTTGGAGGAATCATGCCTAGCAAGCTCATTTACGAAACACAAGTTTTCCACTTTTTTTTGTGTTTTTCAAGTTTAGAAGTTTGAAAGAATGCTCTTGTATGTAATCTTGTTGCTATGTGTACAAGCACCATCATGAATGTGCATATTTTTTTGCATATGCTTTTTTGTTGTATTTTTCTGCGTGCATTTTTTCTCTTTGGATGTTGCAACACATTGTGTCTTATTTTTTTGATTGGTTGTTATTCCTAAAAATCTTTCTTTGTTAGGTCCCTATAATATTAGTGATTCCCCCATTATTATTTTCATTTTATCCCTTATTTTTATTGTTGTGCCTCTATTGTCCCCATATTGTTATTATTGTGCCCCATAGAAGCCCACTATTGTTATTGTTGTGCCCTTAAATTATTATAGTTATGTCGGCCTTGATTATGTTGTTATCCCTTAGCCTCCTATAGTATATTATATATATATAATATAATATATATATATATATACTATATAATATATATATATTATATATATATATAAGGTTTTCATTTGTATCATCCTATAATTGTTCATTGGTGTAATGAAAAGGAGGTTCCCCCCTCGAAGACGTTGATTTTGAATTCGTTTCTCTATCTTTTCTTTTAATTTGTGAGCCGGTTGCATAACAATTGGTATTAGAGCTTTGGATTTTAGGGGTTCGATGCTCCAAATAGGTCATCGTAGCATTTTCACTATAACTTTTTTATACTACATTTCATAAGCATAAAGTAAAACCATTTGAGTCGAAATCTCGATGAACCTTGGGTCAAAATTTCAAATCTTGTCTCAGTATATTTTTAGAGATAAGATCTAAGGATGTTAGGGTTTTTGCAGAATCCCGAATTATATATCAAACAGGTGACCTAGGGAAAATCATCATAACTTTCTATCTCAGCATCAAATTGAAATTTCATAAAAAGTTACAAAATGAGGACAACCTATAGTTTTCTATGTATAAGTCTTAGGTCCTAAGGTCGAGACAGTGACATGTGGAATTTCGTACAAGTTCACTGTACTGAACCTGTCTATAATCAGGTCATTGTGGGATATTTGGCATAACTTTTCCTTGGAGAATCCAATCTTGATCAGACTTGTGAGATTGGAAAGAGGACTCAGAGGGCTGCCATAGGACATAATTTTAGACCTTGGAGATCCACAATTACAAAGATACAACGAATTCAATATTGAGCTCCTACATAGTGAAAAAAAGGTGTGTAGTTTTTTTCTTAATTTGCATAAGTTTGGTTGAAAAAATAGTTTGAAGGAATTAAAAGGGCATAGTGAAGCATTATTATCATTAATTGATGCCCCAAAGAAATAAAATGGAAACACCTAGTAAGAAACCTGAAAGATCTAGCATGACTCATGAATAAGATGAAGAAATGCAACATGATATATCAAAATTACGAGACCAAGTGCAACAAAATTCACTCTCACAAAAAGTAACAGAAGCTAAGATGGATGGTTTAAAGAAAGGCATGGAAGCTAATATGGATGACGTGGAAGCTAAGATGGATGGCATGGAAGCTAAGATGGATGGTTTAAAGAAAGACATGGAAGCTAAGATGGATGGTTTAAAGAAATACATGGAAGCTAAGATCAATGGTATAGAAAAAAAACTTAAAGTCAACATGGAGGATTTGAAGACAGATTTGACAAAGTTGGTACAAGAAATGCTTACTAATGGTGAAACGGTAGTAAATTAAACTCTTGACGTGAACAACATAAATGTTAATAATTATTTCATAGACTCTAACGTTGGATTGAAGACCCACCATATTCCAAAGATTGATATGAGTAATTTTGATGACAAGGATCCCGTAACATGGATACTACAGATGGAGCAATATTTTGATCTCCATAATGTGCAAAACACACAAAAGGTATTCATTGAAACTTTATATTTGGAGCCAAATCAATTTGTATGTTAGCGATGACTTTTCTCTCATAAACAAATTGTCACCTAGGTAATTTTGACGGAAGAAATGATATCACATTATGAGGATACAAGAAGCAACACCTTTTTTAGCCAATTGATAAATCTGAAACAAAAGGGTTCAATAATGGAGCACATTGAGGACTTCCAAAATTGAATATAAGGATAAAAGATATTCCAGAGGAGCATAGGATCGATGTGTTCATAGGGGCTTTAAAGGATAACATCCAACATGAGGTTCACCTTTTGGAACCTAATTCATTGGAGAAGGCATTTAGTTTGGCAAGAAAAATGGAAATAAATATTATAGCAACAAGGAAGCCTACCACTCATAACTATAAATATGGAAGTGTTGTTGCCCCTAGCCTTCCACAACCTACAAGGGTAGACACCACAACAATTGGAAGAAAAAAGAGCAAAAGGGCTTTGTTATAGTTGTGATAGCAAATACACTAAAGGTCATAAGTATGCTGATAAGAAATTATTTTACATAGATTATGAAGAGGAAGAAGAAAAGGAACAAAAAACATCAAAAGAAGAGGATATACACTAGGAACAAACCCTAGCGAAAGAAGAAATGAATCCAACCATATCTTGTAATGCATTGGACGGAATTACCGCTCCTCAAACTATCAAGATAGAAGGACATATCAAGAAGAAAAAGGTAATAGCATCGATTGATTCGGGTAGTACCCATAATTTTATTCATTGTAAGATAGCCAAGGAATTGAATTGTTTCCTATATCCAACACCAGAGTGTCAAGTGATGGTTGCAAGTGGAGGAACCATAAATTTCTCTAGAAAGTGCCATAATATCAAGCTATCCATGGAAGAATATGTATTGAATAGCTCAATGTTTTCCATTCCAATGGGTGGTGTTGATATTGTACTATGAGTCCAATGGCTACAATCCTTGGGTACAATAGCATCTATTTTTTAAGAACTTTTCATGAATTTTGTTTTAGAAGGAAAGGAAGTTGAATTAATGGGTATCGCAGGGAAAATGGGAAAGATAATCAACTCTAACAGAATGACAAAGATGCTAAATAAAAAAAAAATGAGGCATAATTCACAATTATGTTTGCTAGAGGTTCCCACATCAAAATGATATATTTCTCTAGATCTCCGAAAATTCTTGGACAATCATTCCAAGGTATTTGAGACTCCCAAAGGCCTCCCACCTATTTGTGATCATGATCAGGCTATTCATTTGATTATAGGAAGTGTTCTTCCAACCATTAGGCCTTATAGATATCCCTATGCCCAAAAGAGTGAAATTGAATGTATGGTTGCAGAAATGCTAGAGGTTGGTATAATTCAACCTAGTCAAAGTTCTTTCTCTGCTCCGAGAGTATTGGTGCACACGAAGGATGGATCATGGTGCATGTTTCCGTATTATAGGGAGATAAACAAGCTCACTATTAAAGATACATTTCCCATTCCTATCATTGATGAATTATTGGATCAATTTCATGGATCAATTTACTTCACTAAGTTGGATCTTCGTTCAGGATATCATCAAATCAGAATGAAGAATGAATACATTCTGAAAACAACTTTTAGAACTCATGAGGGTCATTATGAAGTTTTGGTCATGCCTTTTGGCCTTACCAATGCACCTTCTAAATTTCAAGGTTTGATGAATTCCATTTTGAAACCCTTCCTTAGAAAATTTTTGTTAGTATTTTTTGATGATATACTAATCTACAACAAGTCTTGGAAGGATAATGTTCCACATGTTGACAAGGTGTTCAAACTATTGGAGGAGAAACAATTATATGCAAAAATCTCCAAATGTTTCTTTGGAGTACAAGAGGTGGAATATATGGGTCATATTGTATCTCATGAAGGTGTTAAGGGAGACCCTAGAAAAATTAAAGCCATTAAGGTATGGAAAATCCCCACATCCATAAAGCATCTATGAGGATTTCTCGAGTTGACAGGGTATTATTGCAAGTTTGTTAAGAATTATGGAAGAATGGTAGCATATCTAGCAAAATTATTTAAGAAAGATGCATTTTCATGGACTTCAAAAGAAACAAAGGCCTTTTAACATCTTAAAGAGGAAATGTGCCAAGCACTAGTCATATCTATGCCAGACTTCACAAAAACCTTTATTGTGGAATGTGATGCCTTAGGAAATGGAATTGGTGTTTTTTTAATGCAAGAAGAAATACACATTTATTTCGAAAGTAATCCAATCAAAGGAAAGTATTTACACAAAGCTATTTATGAGAAGGAAATGTTGGAAATACTACATGCACTTAAGAAATGAAAATCCTACCTAATGGGAGACACTTCAAGGTAAAAACAAATCATGATAGCCTTAGATACTTTTTAGAAAAAATATTATCTTCAGAAGAGCAACAAAAATGGGTCACAAAGATGTTGGGTTATGACTTTGAAATCATCTACAAAAAAGGGAAGCAAAATGTTGTGGCATATGCACTCTCAAGAAAGGATGAGGATGTGAAGCATTGTTTTGCGCCATTTCTATTATCCAACCAGATTGGATAAACAAAGAAAGGGATGAATGGAAGAATGATGAAGAATTTTGGGAGCTCATTCAAAATTTAGAACAAGATACCAGTAAATCTGATACATTTAGATGGAAAAATGATTCATTATGATACAAAGATCGCTTATACCTATATAAGAATTCCCAACTCAGACAAAATATTGTTATGGAATTGCACACCTCTCCCTTAGGAGGGCACTCAGGATTTTTAAAAACTTATCACAAGGTTAAGAAGGAATTTTTTTGGGATGGCCTTAAATCAGATATTCAAAATTTTGTGGCAGAATGTTTGGTTTTCCAACAAAATAAAGTTGAAACAATTAAGACCCCGAGTCTATTACAAACTTTGTTCATTCCAAGCCAATGTTGGGAGGACGTTTCAATGGATTTTATCACAGGTTTACCGAAGTCTGAAGAAAAGAGTGTCATCATGGTGGTAGTTGAAAAACTTACCAAGTATGCATACTTTTGTGCATTATCTCATCCATTTAAAGTGAGTACGATTTCTACTACATTTATGGAAACAATTCAAAAGCTACATGGAAACCCAAATATTATTGTAAGCATTAGAGAACCCATTTTCACTAGACATTTTTCAACATAATTATTTTCTTGTCTTGGTATTCAGTTAGCTCATAACTCATCTTATCATCCTCAATTTGATGGGAAAACTAAGATAGTAACGAAATGTTTGGAAGGATATCTTCGTTGCTTTGTATATGATAAACAGACACAATGGGTAAAATTCTTGCATCTGGCTGAATGGTGGTATAACACTTCCTTCCATACTACAACAAAGGTGACCAAATTTATGGCATTTTATGGATATTATCCACCGTCCATAAAATCATATTTAAGAGAAAATTCTAAGGTTAAATCAGTGGAAGATCACCTTGAGAATCAATAACAAGTTCTCCAACTCTTAAAGGATAACCTCACATTGATGCATAATACAACGAAACAACAGGAAATTCAACATCGCAATGAAATAAGTTTTGATGTAGGTGACTCGATATTCCTACGACTACAACCATATAAACAAATGTCCCTCAATAAAGCTAAGAAGGATAATAAATTACCACCAAAGTATTAAGGTCCGTACAAGGTGTTGCAAAATATTGGTACTATGGCATACAAATTGGTGCTTCCTGCAGCTTCTCGAGTGCACCGAGTTTTCCATGTCTCATGCTTAGATAAGGTTATAGGTGAAAAGTTCCCAGTTCAAACAATATTGTCAGAACTTGATGAGGAAAGAAAAATCATATTGGAACCTAAAGCAGTCACGGAAACAAGAAATCGACAACAATGAAATCAGTCAATTTCGGAGTATCTCATCAAGTGGAAGAATTTACCAGCTGAAGGTTCCACATGGGAGGATGATAATTTTATACAGAAGCATATAGAACTACTCAAGCATTAAGGACACCACCTTTTTGAAGGAGAGGGGCATGTTAGGTCCCTATAATACTAGTTATTCCCCCCATTACTATTGTCATTGTAGCCCTTATTGTTATCGTTGTGTCGTTATTGTCTCCATATTGTTATTATTGTGCCCCATAGAAGCCCACTATTGTTATTGTTATGCCCTTATATTATTATTGTTATGTTGTATTTGATTATATTGTGACTCATAGACTCCTATAGATGGAAAGGAGGCTTTTTCATTTGTGTCATCCTTGAATTGTTCATTGGTGTAATGTAAAGGATGTTTCCCACTCAAAGAGGCTGATTTTGAAGTTGTTTCTCTATCCTTTCTTCTATTTTGTGAGCTGGTTGTATAAAATTATTGTTGTTGATATTCTCGCCTGCTCAGGTCAAGAAATGCTTTGGTGGTTACATTGAAATTTTCATTTCACATAATCGTGGACTGGTTTTGGTTAACTTAGGAGTAGGGCTAGTTTCCTTTGTTTCTTTTCTTTTGTTTTTATTTCCTTTATGCCTTGTCATTTTCTTCCATTTTGTTGCAAATAGCTTATGCATGAGCCCATTCTAGTTTCTAAAGAAAGAATGGTGAAGTTTAACAACACCTTTTTCTAATGTCAATGCTTGGTTATCTATTTATTCCTTCTCTTTGTGTGGATATTGCACCTTCTAAGTCAATGATACCTTGTTGGAAAATACACTCTTTCTCAGGGAGAAGCTATAGTGGAATTTCGATGCTTAAATATATAACTAGTACCACCTACTCTAATTAGTTTTAATGATTTGGCTAGGTTTTCCTTTTCAACTAAGTCACGTAGAGTAAGTAGGGGGGGGGACTTTAACAAGTGAACTATATTTCAGAGGTGTATAAATATCCTTCTCTGAAGGGGAAACCTCTTATGCTCTCAATAAGTCAGTATCCCTCTTGCTCCCCATGAAATCAATAAGTGGCTATGCACAATTCCATGAATAAAATGAAAAAATAAATAAATATAAAGAGCAGAGAAAGGCTCCCTGTGCAGAGAGGTGAAGTAAGCAACTTCGCTAGGATACTGTCTAGACTTGCTGACAATTGAGAAATGTTTGTGTTTCTGAAGTTACTTTGTCTGGGTACTGTGTAGGCCTGTTGGAAGCAGAGAAACATCATAGATGAAAACTAAGACTCTGATAATCCTTTTTCACTTGAATATCTATATACTCTCCATCCCCAATCAAAACATTTGAGTTTGACTTGTCTTTGTTAGTGTGTGTTGCCGATGAAGAGAATGGTAGGGACTATATCTTTAACTTAAGCTAATCAAAGAAGTTATCATGATTAATGAATAGAAAAATACTTCATGAAGAGTTAGACCTTGTTTACATGAAGTAACCCATACAGAGATTTGGAGTTCTACCAATCTGTCGCTAAGTATTGTAGCTGCTACAACCACCCTCCAAATTTTTTTCCATGCTTAGATTTTGGAGCCTCCATTCTATCCACAAGAGCTTATCATTCATTGTTTTCAATTATTCATGTTATGTTAAAGACTTATCATTCCATGTAGTGCTTGCAATTTCTTGTTTTGTTCCCAATCTGAACATTTTCAATCACAAGCTATCTCTTGCCTTGACTCCGTATCTTTGGCGGTCTTCCCTTTAGAAATTGTGCAATCTTGGAAAGAAACCTAGCCTTGAAGATTTGAATTATGCAATTGAGAAAGACAAGCCAACCTTGAGCTCATAAACTATGGAATCCTAGGAGGCAGACCACCCTTAGGCTTAGAGATTGCACAAAAGCTTTCCTTGCTCTAAAAGACTAAACAATTCACTAAGTCAAGGAGTTTCCTAGTCCCTCATGATTAGGAATTTTGCAATCCTTCTTAAAAGTGTGAATGGGCAATTTCCCGAGAAAGAAAAAAAAAAAAGTGAAAAGGAAATCACTGTAAAATAGGGAATGCTCAATTAGATTCCTAAAGTGGCATAAGTTGCTATTTTTGGACTTTCTGCCAAGTGTCACTTTTTCCTTGATTTTAGGCATGTGCGTCAGAAACCCTAACCATCCTAGATCTATATAATAGACACCCATAGAGTTCATTTTCACATTCGATCTCATATATCTAGCCTTCCCAAGGAGATCAAGGAGCCTTTGATCGAGTTTGTGATGCTTTTCCAGGTGAGATTTTCTTTTGTTGTCTTTTGTCGCTTTTTCTGCCGCATTTTGTCATTTCACTTATGTGAGTGTTATTTTGCTTGTTTCTTGTCATGGTTGTTGAATTTTTACTTTGTATTACCTTTTATAAGTGTTGGTTCAGTCTGTTGTTCACTTTTTACAAGTGTCACGTTAACTTCTTCTTCTTCTTCTTCTTCTTCTTTACCCTTTAGTGGTCACCATTTCAGTGACACCCCATGCACGTTTATTTTCTTTTTGCATGTTGAACTTATGCATTTAATTTTCACTGATATATATTTACTTAGTCATATTTTCATTCTTTCACTATCACTCAGATCTGTAACTTTCCCATACTCTTCTCGAGCAAATTTTCCTTTTACTTCGCCAACAGTTGCCATGTTCAACAGGGCATCACACAAGTCCAAGGCTTAGGCCTCATGCTTGGCCTATGAGACTGGGCATTGCAAAGTCCCTGCCTTGGCCAACTATACATTTTCAATTCCAAGACTCAAGCATGATCCTTGGCCATTAAGACTACACAATGCACTCTCTCCCTTAGTCTACCTAGGCTAAGACTATGCATTACGCGGTCTCAAGCCTCAAGCCTCTCCCTTGATTGATTAGACTACATAATGGGTAGATCATGAGGCTAGTATCTTCCCTCATCTGAAGAATTATGCAGTTTTCTCTCTCATTCTTTTGGCTGTTGCCTTGATCTTGCTTTGCGAGCCATTTTACTTGAGCTAGTTTAGGCATTCCATGAGTTCATTTTTCTCCTACAGGTACTACAGTTTTTAAGTAATTTTGTTGATTAGTTACTATCACTATGGCTCCCAAGAGATCTACATCAAAGGACACTATAGAAAGCAGCACCGGGGAGGAAATTCAGATTCCTCTAGTGAAATTTCCACTAAGAAGTTTCAAGAATATCTTGAGGAATGATAGGTGTATATCAATGTCCAAAGGTTGGGTTTAAACAAGATTCCATGCAAGTACCCAACTTTTCCATGTGTAGACATTGCCAATTGGATAATATCTCATATGGATTTCAAGACCATGACTCTTAGCAATACCAATGGACAAAGGATTTCTTTGTTAGGTCCCTATACTAATAGTGTAACCCCTCATTGTTATTGTTACAACCCCCTTGTTATATTGTTGTGCCCATGTAATCCCCATATTGTTATTATTGTGCCCCATAGAAGCCCACTATTGTTATTATTGTGCCCTTACTTCATTATTGTTATGTCAGTTCTGATTATATTATGACCCCTTAGACTTCTATATATAGAAAGGAGGTCTTGTCATTTGTATCATCTAAGAATTGTTCATTTGTGTAATGTAAAGGAGGTTGCCCCCTCGAAGAGGCTTATTGCTAAGGCGTTGATATTTCTTTTTTATCTTTTTGTGACCTGGTTTCATAACATTTGGTATCAGAGCTTTGGATTCTAGGGTTTTGTTGCTCCAAATAGGGCATCATGGAATTTTCACTATAATTTTTTTGCTACAAATTTTCAAAAGTTAAAACAAAAGCCCAATTGAGAAGAGATTGGTTTGAACCTTGCATCTGAATTTCAGATCTTATCCCGCTATAGTTGCAGATATATGATCTGAGGAAGTTAGGGTTTTTAAAAGCTCCAGAATCTCATCTCAAATAGGTCATCATGAATGTTTCGCAATATTGTTTCTACTAAGGTTTAGACTCTGGAAGTAAAATCCATTTGATTCAAAACCTTGGTGATGCTCAGGTCCAAATCTCAGACCTTGTCTTGCTATATTTTCAGCAATATAACCTGAGGAAGTTAGGGTTTTTGGAGACTCCTAAATTACATTCTAGACAGGTGACGCAATTTCAAAACTTGGAGATCTGAAATTACTGAGTTAAAGTCATTTCAAGATGAAGCTCCTAAAATCAAGAAAAGGCGATATGAGGAAGTTTGATGGAAAGGATCCGGTAAATTGGATACTACAGATGGAGCAATATTTTGATCTACATGAGGTTCAACTGTTAAAAAAGGTACATATTGCATCTTTATATTTAGAACCAAATCAATTTTTATGGTATAAAGGGCTTTGTTCTTGTAAAGCACTTGTCACTTTGTCAATTTTCATGGAATAAATGATAGCACACTATGAGGATATAAAGAGTAACACCTTCTTTAGCTACTTGATAAATCTCAAGCAAAAGGGTTCAATGGTAGAGCACATTGAGGACTTTCAAAAATTGAATATAAGGGTAAATGATATTCCAAAGAAGCAAAGGGTTTATGTCTTCATAGGGACGTTAAAGAATAACATTCAACATGACTTTCGTCTTTTGGATATTTTGGAAACAATGCACGATCTCTTACTTCTGATTCACCTGAATAAGTTACTGAGCCCAGTGGTGAATAACATATATAATGCAACCTTATAAATCGATACATCTTCCAATAAAGGCATTCCCAACAACTACCGCCCCATCTTACAAAATAGGCATTCCCACTGGAAAAGAGAGCAGGGCCCATCACTGGGAACCTGATTCATTGGAGAAAGCATTCAGGTTGGCAAGAAAAATTGAAAGCAAAATTATGGAAACAAGTAATCCCACCACTCACTACTATAACTATGGAAGAATTTTTTCTCCTAGCCTTCCACAACCTACAAGCTTTACACAACAAAAATTGGAAGAAAAAAGAGAAAAAGGGCTTTGTTACAATTGTGATAGAAAATACACTAAAGGTCATAAGTGTGCCGAGAAAAAATTGTTTTAAATAGATTATGAAGAGGAGGAATAAAAGGATCAAGAAACATCAAAAGAAGAGGATATACACCAGGAACCAACCCTAGAAAAATAAGAAATGAATCTGACCATATCTTGTAAAGCATTGGCAAGAATTACCACTCCTCAAACTCGCAACATAGAAGGACATAATAAGAAGAAAAAGGTTCAAGAAGTGAAAGATCACATCGAGAAAAAGAAATGAATCCAACCATATCTTGTAATGCATTGGATGGAATTTCCACTCCTCAAACTATCAATATAGAAGGACATGTCAAGAAGAAAAATGTTCAAGAAGTGAAAGATCACATCGAGCATCAAGAAATGAATCCAACCATATCTTGTAATGCATTGGAAGAAATTACGACTCCTCAAACTCTCAACATAGAAGGACATGTCAAGAAGAAAAATATTTAAGCAGCGAAAGATTACATTGAGAATCAACAACAAGTTCTCCAACTTTTAGAGGATAACGCCAATTTGGTGCAGAATCGAATTAAACAACGGGTAAATCAACATAGTAGTGAAAGAAGTTTTGATGTAGGTGACTGGGTATCCTTACGGCTACATCTCAAGCAAGCTATTTATGAGAAGGAAATGTTGGCAGTGCTACATGCACTTAAGAAATGGTGACCTTACCTAATGGGAAGAAACTTCAAGGTAAAAATGGATCATAATAGTCTTAAATAATTTTTAGAACAAAGATTATCTTTAGAAGAACATAAAAAATGGGTCCAAATATGTTGGGTTATGATTTTGAAATCATCTACAAAAAAGGGAAGCAAAATGTTACTGAAGATGCACTCTCAACAAAGGATGAGGATGTGGAATAATTTTTTTGTGCTTTTTCTATTATCCAACGAGATTAGATAAATGAAGCAAGGGGTGAATGGAAGAAGGATGAAGAAGTGTGGCCACCCATTCAAAAGTTGTAAGAGATCCCAGTTCGAAAAATATTGCCAGAACTTGATGAGGAAGGAAAAATCATATTAGAGACTAGAGCAGTCACAGAGACAAGAACCTGACAACTATGAAATCAATCAATTTAAAAGTATCTCATCAAGTGGAAGAACTTACCCGCTGAAGATTCCACATGGGAGGACAAGAATTTTATATAGAAGCATCAAGAACTACTCAAGCATTGAGGACAACACTTTTTTAAGGAGAGGGGCATGTTAGGTCCCTATGCTACTAGTGTAACCCATTATTGTTATTAGTACAACCCATTATTATATTGTTGTGCCCATGTAGTCCCCATATTGTTATTATTGTTCCCCATAGAAGCCCACTATTGTTATTATTGTGCCCTTACATTATTATTGTTATGTTGGCTCTAATTATATTATGACCCCTTAGACTCCTATACATAGAAAGGAGGTCTTGTAATTTGTATCATCCAAGAATTGTTCATTTTTGTAAAGTAAAGAAGGTTACCCCCTCGAAGAGGCTAATTTCTAAGGTGTTGATATTTCTTTTCTATATTTTTGTGAGCTAGTTTCATAACATGCTTCTTTTATGGCACCTGATTACCATCTTATTTATCACATGCCATAACCATAATAATTCATGGATTCCCATTGTTATGCAGTCACTTGGTACCTAAGAACAAAGGATGTCGTCAAAGTTTGGGTTAAAGAGCCTTCTAAATTCTGCCAAACACCCAACAACACCTACAAGACCAAATCTCTTAGGAAGGATTATCAGTACATGATAGTCTTATGTTGTTGGATCTATGACCAAAGAAGTAGTGAGACCTTTTCAGAAGGCTAGGAATTCTTTCTTAATCAGGATTTGAATGATGGAAAACCATTTAATTGGTTGGATTTACTAGCTCAACAGTTGAGGATACATGTGGTTAATGCTCCCAAGTGTAAGAAAACCCAATTCTACATGTATGCTTACTTGTTGGATGAAATATGTGCCCAAAATTCATTTCCTGGCATGAAGTGGGCTTGGTCACCAAGAGAAACTACCATGCACATCTACTGCAAGTTGCTTTCTGAGTGTAACTACAAAGGAGTAAAGGAAAATATGACTCATCACTTCCTCATTCCATTTTACAAGTTAATCTTTGGAGAAGAACCACCATGCATGTCACAAGAGATAACGGAACTAGTTTCAGAGTTAGCATATTGGTTTACCTCACTAGATGGCACCTTCCTTAGAGTGTTTGGCGGACAGAAATTTGCACATCTTCTACCGAGGTATGCCACTGATAAGATGGTCATGCAAGAAGTCTCTTATTACCTTTCCATAGGGTTATCAACAAGTTTTCATAAGAAGAATAAGGCACCTTGGCCCATTATTCCTTTGCTAATTAGATTGTATGAGAACAAGAATTTGAAAGTTGCAGACACCAAAGGAAAGGAGATAGAAAAATTCGCATTCATTCATTTGGACTTTAATATGTACAATATTAGGAATGTTTGTAAAGACCATTGTGCAAGGATTCATTTTCAATGGCCAAGTGAGACATTTTACAGGTCCAAGGAGGGAGAGATGAAGAATTGTTTACAATGCATATTGGCATCGTGAACTAGTTAGCTTCACAAGAAC
Organism: Pinus taeda; assembly: GCA_000404065.3. Taxonomy (NCBI): domain Eukaryota; kingdom Viridiplantae; phylum Streptophyta; class Pinopsida; order Pinales; family Pinaceae; genus Pinus; species Pinus taeda. Next base: position 219,629 of record APFE031555376.1, read on the forward strand.
ATCACAGTTATTCCTCAGAAGGAAGTCAGTCTAGAGGAAAAAACAACATAATGGCACAACCTAGTTCACAAAAAGGGAAAGAGGAAAGTTGCACATAGTCTAGTGGAAGAGCAGAGCCATAAGATGAAGGAAAATCCAAACATCTTGAAAGTGCCACAACAACAGAAAAGAGGAGGACATGGAGGAAACATGAAGAAGAGATGAAGCACAGGGAAGAACAATAGGAGAGGATATTGGAGGAAGAAAGGAACAAAGAGGAGGAAGAATAAACATAGAAAAAAGAAGAGGAAGAAATGTGGAGAATAGAAGAAGAATAAGAAATAGGAAAACAAGTCGAGGAACAAGAGAATATTCGACTACTAGAGGAGGAGAGCAAACAGTTGCATGAGAAAAAGATTACTAAGGAAATTGAAGATCTCATTGTGATTCTTGACATTGAGGTGGAACTAGAGCCACTAAATCAAGATGTTAATATTATGTCGAGCACTCAGTAGGTCACCATTCAGTCTCCCCCTTCTCTGACAGCAAAGCAAACTTCAAAAGAAGAAAAAGAAATTGTTCCTCATGATGATGGCCTGGTCATGGATACATACAAGCTGACTTATGATGAGCTTCAGAAGAATATTGTACAAGCAAGGAAGAAACAATTTTTGGACGTACTACATATCTTGCATTCATTAGATAAAGGGTGATTGTGATGGACACAAGGAGAAATACAGAAGCCATAGTTGCAGCCAACTTGGCCTTTGCAGGTGCTAACAAGTAAAACACAACTTATCTCATGGATGAGAATAGAAAAATGGAAAATAACTTACTGGTCACAAGGAAACAAATTGAACAACTCCAAGTAGATGTCCAAAAAGTAGATCCTGCAGAGGCATATCAGGAAGAACTTAAGGCAGCCATACTTGGTAAAGTATCGACATTAGGAGATACCATGCGGGGCCTTTATGAGGTTCTTGTCACTGTGCATAAAGTAGTTTTCCACTTACACGACATGCAATAGAAATGAAAGGATAATTCTAAAGCTCTCAAGGTTTTCCATACAGTCGTCACTGCCATGCATGAGTCATCAATGCAACACAAAGGGGCACCATTCAAGTTGGTAAATAAAACAAGGCAATAGGTAGAGTGGGAGAAATAAAATGTTCAAATGATCATCTAGATTAACAAACAACTTGCATCATTCATCGCCAACATTCAGGCCTCATATGCATGATTACACAATAGCGTGGATTTCATAACAAAATCACATAAGATCCCTCATTAGGGTAATTTTGTGGTCTAAAATGGGCCTCCTAAGAAAAATGTACAACCAAAGTAAACTTTATAAGAACCAATAGGATTCAAGATGATAATGTCAACCATGGGGGATGATTCACCATTTTTGGAGTAAAAAGGTAAAAATATTAAAAAATAATAAAATAATAAAACTACTTTTTCAACTCATATTTTCAACTTATCTCCCTAAGGTTTTACTCAAATTTCGATCGAGAGTACTCGTTTGATGCAAAATATAATTCCTCATCCAAGGAGTATCCATGTTGCATACTTTTGATGGACGTGTTACATGAAAAATAAGAAATACATGAAAAAATGTGATTGAAATAACGTTTTTCATGTATTTCTCATTTTTCGTGTAGCACGGTCCATCAAAAGTATGAAACATTGGTGCTCCTTTGAAAAGGAACCAAATATTGCACCTAATGAGTGTTTCCGCTAAAAATTTGAGTAAACCAATAAGGAGATAATTTTAAAATACGAGTTGAAAAAGAATTTATCTTCTTTTCCTCTGAAATTTGATGACGTAATCTAATCTTATTTTATTATTTCCACTATTATTTTATAATTTCCTTAGGAGGCACATTCTAGACCTCACAATTCCCCTAATGTCAGTTGTATCAGTCGTTAAAGCCAAGCACATGAATCAATTCAGACAGGAGGTTGACGAATACTTGGACCAGCTCAATCAGATCGCCACCAAGGAAGACTTAGAGGTGAACAAAAATAATATATAGAAGTACATTGGTGGCCCTGTCTAGATCAACACTATGTTTCTCCTGGTGAGGAAGGAAATCCAGACTTGTTCCAAATCAATCTACCGAGATGCAATGGAGGCTAGAGTCCACTTCCAGCTTGATCCCATCGCATAGTTTGGGGAATTCATCACACAATACAAAGCTTGACACCACTATATGAACTAGGAACTACAAGTTGAAGTGGCCAAGCTGGTGTTTCCCAAAACTCAATCTTAAATTATTTTGTCTTATTAGGCCATCTAGTTGACTCTACCTAATTTTTTTTTACATGGGTATGAGCAATATTATAATATTCTTGTGTAATTAATTGTAAATGAAATTCCAAGTGTCAACTATGGAATGCAAAGAGTCATTTTGTAATGAAGTCCAAAGGTCATGGTTGTAAGAAGACAAACAATCATGAGGGAAGTCAAAGAGTCACAAAGGGAGATGAATTGTCACCCCTTTAGTTATAAATATATCTTCATTGGTCATGTAAAGGGATTTTGGATTTGGATTATAAGATTTGGATTTTTGAGCCTTTTCTTCTTCGTAGCATATAGGGATTATCTTTATTTGGAGGAGTAGGTGTTGGCTTCATATTCCACTATTGGGGCTAGTGTCTTCTCAATGGTATATGTATGTTTGGGACTTCACTTTAATAAAAGATCAAAGCCAACATGTTTTCATGCACATGTTGTTAATATAGTAGGACTATTCTTGTTATGTTTGCAACATATGTTATTTCATTTACGCTAACACTTATGAACTATTTTATTTGCATTAGTATGAATCTTGTTGAATGCATGTCGTATATTTCCGACATGGTTAACTTGTGAACTATTTTGGATGCTAAATTATGTTACTCTTTTATGCTCGTGTGTTCCTTTCAAGTTGTGTACTATTACAAGCTTCTAAGCAGCTCAATCACTTCCCCTTCGTTGTGTTAGAACATTTCATGCATTTCACTTGAACCTTCACAAATTTGCACACTCGTTTCACCAAAGTCATGAATAAATCATTCTATGCACTATTAGAACCAAGGCATAACATTAAAACCCACTAATTTGAAAATCAAGCTGTATTCTGGATGGGGCTCCTACTCTGAATGGTGTGAGGTCTAATTGGGACTTTATATTGGGGAGACCCCCTGAATGTTGGTAGGTCCAACACCGTTAGCCAGAACACTTTAACTTCACCAATTGTTTGATCAAACATGAAGCATCTTTCAAACACTATTTAATGTTGGGTGAGGATTAGTCTATAGTGCCATATTTGAACCTTGTGGTAATGAAGAGTCCGAATATAATAAGAGAGAAAATCCACGAGAATATTATGCACTACTTTCTTTGTGTTTGTGAACCATTGTGGGGTTTTGAGGTCAATAGAATTGGTATATTTTATTGTACCAATAGACTACGTATATAAGGATTCCAATATTTATAATTTTTAAATAAAAACAAATGCATATTTTTAGAATATTCTAGAATTTGATGTGTTAAGAGAGGTTAATTTTATTACTGCTATTTTAAGAGTAAGATTCTAAGATATTCCTGTACAATAAACATAAAGATGTCTTTCCAAAACCCATAACCACCAATCACCTACTTATCTTCCACCTCCCTCCTCTAGCCTAATGCATTACAAATTCACCTGCCATGACAAACATCTTTGAATATTTTTTGCAATGGTGTGTAGAGGTCCATTTTCAAATTTTCCCAAGCTCAGGTTTGATCATTTAGGATGGATGCAAGTGGATTCAAGTCATTTTATAAAATAGTCAGATTTGATCATTTACATTATATGTGAGTGGATTCATATCAACAACGATCTCTTCTTCTTCTTTGTCTTGATCGATGAGTGATAATGTGCTCTACCAAGTGATTATGTGTTGTGTACAATAATTAATACAATTTCCATTGAATTCATCATGTGCCCTTGACGACGGGGTATCACTTCTCCCTTGCCTGCATTAATTTCAATGAGTATATGTTATAAATATAAAAATGTAAAACCTCATATTTTTGCAAACACATACATGGCTAAGGTCAGAATATGAAGGATAAACATGAGAGATTCCATCTATTATTCACAATGATATATATATATATATAATATATATATTATATAATAATATATATATATATATATATATATAAAGTACATTGGTGTGACCCTTGGATTCATATTCCAAGTGGTGTCTTGGACTCTGGTGGTTGTTCACATTCCATACCAATCCATAAAGGATTAGGTGTCCAACATTCCCCCCTTAATCCGAAGGGATATGTATGAGTCCAAGAAGAGATTTGTAATACAAAATGTGCAAAAATGCATGGCAACACTAGGTTGAATGTGCTCTCTGAAATGTTGGTATAAGGGGGGTGGTTTAAGGATGACCACCAACACTAGAATTCTTAGTGTAGTTCCCAGAACTCTTCCAAATATGGCATGAAGCTGAGGTCTTCTTCTAGAGGAAGTAATCCTCATGTTTTGAAGAGTGAAACCTTCAACCTTCAAAGGGAGGTCTCACCCTGCATAAAAAGGGAGAACCTCAACTTGAAAAAGGAGGTCTCAAACTGTGATGGTTTAAGGTTGATCATCAACTAAAGTCATGCTCATGGGAATCTTTGTCTTCGAATACAAATCTGAATCTGATATGGTAGGTTGTGGCTCAGGCTCGCTTGATGTTGCTTTGAATCTTGTAGATGACCATCATTTCCCTCCCATCAGATACAAGGCGAGGTGATGGAGAAAACTCAATTGCAAGATTGTTCAATACTTTAGAATAAGTTCTGACATATGATTGAAATATCTTCTTGGTTGTTGATGCCCATTTCCAAGAAGCGATCCATCCAATATGAGTCTTTGTTCTTGTAGGAGACTTGTTTTTTAAGCATTTGTTTAAAGAATGAGTGGTTTTATGACAATGCTCACATGGATGAAGATCAAAACAATGATCTTTCATATGGAAAACTCGATCACAGTGTTGGCATTTAACAACTTTTGGTTATGAATGTGGAGGAGCAGAATCTGGAACAAGAGAAGGTGAACCTCCATGAAGAAACCCAACACTTTGAAATAGAATGGGCTTGGAATAGTTTGGAATATGAAAGGACACCTCCTTGTCATATCCAAGACCAGTTTTGTGCTTGTTATGGACAAGCTCTTCCCAAGGTCTAATGATGGGCTTAGGAAGTGGAACCTGAACATTTACATTAGCATGCAAATCTGCTCGTTCATTGGGCACTAGATATTAATCAACTTCATGTTATTGCTGCTGATGGGAGTCCATATGAACGAAAACTAGTTCAAAATGACAACTCTTCTGTTTTAATTCATCTCGTTGGAACTGAGATTCTAGCTGCAAAAATTCAGTCTTTTCATGTGCATCTTAGGCATATTTGAATATCAGCGAGAGTGGTTTTGATGATTTTTGTTGTATTTTGAATAGTATAATGTATCAATGCCTTCAATAACTCTAATATTTTTTCAATGTCTGCCATTTTTTCAACAACTCAAACTCAACAAATGAAAGTGTGAGCTTGTGCAGAAAATGTGCCAGCAATAAAATAATCAATGAATAACAAATCCAGGATATTTCTATGAAATATCTACCATTATCTTTGCTTGGATACTAGACAGAAGTCATGTTTAGAAACAATCTTGAGTAGATCGATGTTCCTCCCTTGTTCAAAGTGAAATTTTGAAAGATTTCTACCCATAATTTAGAAAATATAGAGAAACTTATAATTTCGAAAAGGTTTCCATGGTGTTTTCTCTTGAAAGAGAATCACCCATCTCATCCTTGTGCAAACCATGTCATTTTCTTGCCAGGAAATTCCAATAGATGAAGCGAGGAACAAACGCTCAAGAGAAATAAAACTCTTTCTACTTCTCATGACATCAACTCATGTTGTATACAACATGACTGCAATGTTTAAATAAGCCGATTGGAATGATGGTAAACAAAACATGTTCACGGTGCTCTAGCAATACATCAACAGTGTCGTGGTGCACTAAATCACTAGACGGGCCTTCTTGGTTGACTTCACAATGATGCACAAACCTCCCAGTGAGCTAAACTTTTGTTGAGACACTTAATTTTGTTCAAGAAATAATGTTGAGTCCTTCGTCCAACTATTCAAAATCTCTTGCGAAATATTTGATGGTTCTCATAAAGAGAACTCAATGCACATATTCCAAACCCAAAGCGTGCATCATGGCTTCAATATATATAAGATTTTAGTATTATGCCCATCTTCACATATACACCAACACCATCTTCAAGAAATAAATTCAATGCACATAATTCATACCATATAAATAATATATGAAACCTTATTTTTCTTTTTCTTTTTCAAAACCTTCACTTTATAGTATATCTCCTATCCACCACTCATATCATGAGAATTCCACCCACTCTCATATTAAATACCACAACTTCAACATATAAAAGGATTTTGAATTCATAAAATATCTGAACCATATCCAAGCTTTAAGATAACAAAGGCGAAAATATTTCATATATATCTCATAACATATGGCTCCACCACTTATGCATTCACCATGTTCAACATACATATGCATTCACCATACCAATACCATATGAACCCTTTAAAAAACTCAACGTAGAATATGTTTGGATGTAATATATATTGAACAATGTACCTACTCCAGTCATGGAACGATCATTGCATATCAGTGTTCCACACAAAGCAGACCTCTAGGAACAATCTTTATTACGATTTTCTGGATCAGGAATAATTACGTGCAATCTTATCTAATTACAATTGTCTGTATCTAATTACGATTGTCTGGATCAAGAATAATGCAAGGCACTAGTAGTATATGGGCTAGGTTGAAGTGGCAGAGCACACTAGTGGAGTGGAGGGAGGAGAAAAACCTTGAGTGAAGGAAGAAGAAGACCATGCATGTGAGCGAGATGTGGAAAAAAATATCAAAGAGCATTGCAACCATAATCATTGGAACAGGCTGCATGAAGTAGACATGCCTTGAGAATCATTGGAACGGGCAACATGGAGCAGACGTGCCCTTCAATTGCTTTCTTGGGACAGCGTGGGAACATGGAGCAGACATGCCCTTCAATTGCTTTCTTGGGACAGCGTGGGAGCTATTGCAGGCAAGAGGTGAAAGTTATGTAAGAGTTGATTTGAATTGACAGAATATGGCAAAGAACAGAGGCAGGAGTGCAGGTGCTTTTTTGTTATTTGAGACAGTGGATAGAGAACCCAACACAAGTCTAATTAAGAGAGGTTAGATGGATATTGTGCAACATGAAATAGGCATGCACACAATAATGACAGTTCTACCAGCAGGAATGCAAAACTTACATGTACAAAGAGGCCACAACTAGTGTCTCAAATTTGAGAAAGGCAGAAATTCGTTTGCAGCTTTGATACCATTTCAAACGCATACATGATACCATTTCAAACGCATACATGGCTAAGGTCGGAATATGAAGGATAAACATGGGATTGCATCTATTATTCACAATGATACATATATATAGTACATTTGTATGACCCTTGGATTTATATTCCAAGTAGTCTTTTGGACTTCCATGGCTATTCACATTCCACACCAACCCATAGAAGATTAGGTATCCAAAAAATTTGATATTAATAAAAAATTATATCAAAAGTGAATCCACAATAATAATGTTCATTATAATACTTAAATGCATTTCTCTCATACAAAAAAAAATTCCAGGCACTATAACTTTCAGCTATAATTACCTCCAGCTGCAATACATTACTTATTTTTACCCAAAATGAAAGAACTATTTGTAGCTTCGAATTCGTTATATGAATTATTTAGTGATAGGCTTTCATTCCATGCCATCCACCAGTGTTTGATACCCTTCCAAAAGAGGCCACTATGAAATTAAAAACATACGAGAAGTTATAACAATTCGCATATGACAAATATCAAGAGAATAATACGTACTAACACATGTTAGCACATATTAGTAAAATATGTCAGTTTCTGTTAACTTGAAATGTATCAATTACATTTACTGTTAATCTAAATATTTCTGAACCATGCCAAGAAATGGTTAAACTCAAAATTTTATTACTACTCTTATTAACCATTTAGCTCCTCCCATTTTGTTTAAGAAATGGTTAGACTCAAAATTTTATTACTACTATTATTAACGATTGAGCTCCTCCCGTTTTCTAAACAATTTATTGAGATTTTACCACTATCCCTATTGGACATAGTTGCACTAAAAATTAATTGTTTTCTAAAAACTGTACGGTGATGTTTTTTAAGCCCTTTATATGGTACATTACACCGAATTTTATTCCATTGTGAAAAATCAATCAACTATGCTACATTTTATGCGCTTTTTTTTTAAACCACCATCTAACAATAAAATTTTCCAGAGTAAAATACATCTCATTTAATTTAAAAATCAATCCAATTTCCCTATCCATTACAAGTAAAATATATATCCCATTCAATTTAAAAATAAATCCATTTCCAAAGTATTTGGGTCGGAAACCAATGCAATCTAATCTTGTAAACCAGAGAAACACTCACTGAGTTAAATATATCATAAGTAAATTCTTAGACCTGGTCACAAAGATTGGAGATGAAGATTTATCAAGCAGAAAATTCTTCAGTCAATCCTTCACGCATTTCCCAAGAAATAATTTCCAGGGATGGCGCAAATAACATCAACTTTCTTCAAAGGGGGCGACAAGGCACTCAGGCTATCAATGGTAAATTGTTTCAGTGCCCACTAAAAACAAATAACAATGTTTTTAGACACCAATCATCTCTCAATACTCTATAATCCCAACACAAATAAGCCTGCCATGCCCAACAAACCTTATTATTGAATCAAAATGTGCCAAATATAACTGAAAATTATAACGCCATTGAAGAGAATAAGTATGATAATGTATAATGTTAATAAAACTTAAAACAAAGAAACATAACACATATACAACATTACAGGCTAGGATCGATCCAAGCAGGTGGTGTTTTAAACGTCCTGCTAGCTTTGAAGCCAAGAGCCGCCTCTATGGATGACAAGGACATCTCAGAATTTAAGCAATGCATATTCCATTCCGTTTGTGAAATCCAATTGACAAAGCCCAATCCTCTAGGGCAAGATTAAGACTCGATTAGTTATAGAAAATATTTCAGACTAGTTTAGTTTTAGAAAAGATTATTTGAGACATGGGCATAGAAATTTGTATGGTGATTGAAGTTGGTAAATTCAAATTTAATATTTTTATATAATAAATTATAATAATTTTAATTTTATTTAATACTTAATTTTTTCAATATTTAATTTTTAATATAATTTTCATAACTATGTTATAATTCAATAATGGATAATAGTGTTTATGTTGGTTTCGCTGTGCCACGAGCAAGGTGGTGCGGTTAGAACCCAAGTCATCTTGGCACCTTGGTGTTTTTCCTTCTTTTTCTTGGTGGAGGTGTTGTATCTTTTCATGTTTTTCTTGGCGTTGGTCTTTCCACGATGTGCTGCACTTTTTCTGGTTGCTTGGGGTTTTTGCTCGTCATCGTTGATGGTCCTGTGCTAATGACATGGTCACTGAGCCTTTAGGGTTGCCACCGGATTCATATTTTAGGCCTCGGGGCCCTTTCCTTGTTGCCATAGGTATGCCTACTGTCATTGTGGTTTTGTGGTTGTGGTTTGGATTCTTAGCATTTTTTTCTAAGTGCCTTACGACTTTTCAATGGTGTGATGGTTGTAGTGGGTAGGTTATTGGGCCCTAAGGCCTTGTATCTTCCTCTACTCAGAGGCTTCTCCCTATGTCGTTGCGGGTTATGATGTTGATCGTTCTTTACTTTGGAGTTGTTTCCTGTTCATTTCAGGGCATTGTTTCAATTTATTCTCATCTACTCCTTAATTGGTTTCAACCTGGAATTTATCTGACCCTTTTCGATCTTTTTTTGTTATATATATTTTATAAGCATGTTGAAGCTTCTCCGAGCTTTACTTGTCGAACATATTATCTTTCGACGTTGTTTTTTATTTCCAAGTTGTTAGGAAAGGCTCCCTAGGGTCAAATTTGGGATAGTTTAATCAATTTTTGAGTAGAATTTTGTAAAGAATGTAAAGTCTCTGCAAAATGTGGAAGTGGAGTGCGCAACTAAGTAGGAGTCAAAGGGGCTTTAGCCCCTTGTATGGGTACGTGATAGGTTGGTTTTGAGACTCACTTATAGGCCGCAAGGCATGGTATTGTAATAGAAAGGATATAAGTAGTTGAGGCATAGTGAGTCTAGATAACGATAACTTTTGATGAAGAACAAGTGTAAGAGCAAGTGCTAAGGAAAGCTCTGTTTCCTGTACTTATGCAAAAGGGAGAGGCTCCTATAGCTGAGTGCACGGAAACCTTAGCAAGTCCATAGCTGAGTGCGCAGACCCCTGCAGCTGGGTGCACAAGGTGGAAGACTCTGTAATTTGAACACTGAATCTAATAAAGACTAATTTTGGACCGAATATATTGCATGTATGCCTTTTTCTTAATTTGGTTAAGTTTATGCATTGTTGCTTAATGATCTGAATTATGTGAGATAAAGTGTAATTATTGTGCAAATCTGTCTAATATTTAATGTCTATGCATAAAATAAGTAATGAAATGGTTTCATGAAGACATTAGATAGGTATGATAATATAACTAATTAGAATCGGTAGATCTATGTGAGGGCAGATCTAGGGTTATTATTTACTACGCGAAAGTTGTAAGTCTACTTCTTTTAGGTCTAGAAAGCCTGATCGTAGACCTTCACAAAGGTCTAGAAGCCATTTAGATAGAGTTGCGTTAGTGAGCCATAGGAAGACACTGATCTGAACGAAGGTAATTCTAAGCTACAAGGGCTTCAGATTACTTATCACATGATCTTTGGATGTAGAAACTTGGTTTTAGCATCCCCTAATACTGCTTCAAGTGAGACTGCAGCCTACACCATGTAGGCTATTGCCAAAAGGGCCAGCAGTTAGGGTTTTTTTGGTTGGTGCGAATAACTCTAAAGCTCGGTGAGGCACCCTTAAGCTGACAAATGGTTCTGTTGTAGGGACCAGGATTTGTCTAAGAGATGTGCGATAAATGGTTTCCTACAAAGAGAGAGATTCAGAAGTGGATTGACCAAAAAGTACATGCATTTGTTGCTCAAGGGAACAGGAGCCCTAAATTATCCAAGGAGCAGTGGTTGCATCGATTTTTGTACACATATGAGACCGATGCATTCTTCTATTTCTTCCCTGACGAACTACATGAGTGGTTGTCTAAATTGGTTGATAGTCTAGTGACGTGGAGGCTTGACAACCCTATAGTATGGACTCCTGAACTGGTGCGACGTCTGGAAGCATTAGGACGAGATATCACGTGGGCCATGGATCATTGGATTGATCACACACTTGCAAGTTTTTTTACTGAGTTCACGATCGATAGAAATATCATCTCTAGCAAAGAGGAACGTGGCCTCTTTAATGGTCCGCGAGGCAATTATTTGAAATCATTAAAGACTTGGATTAAAATGTTGTTATGTGAAAAAAGGGTTATGGAGCTACCTTGATGTTTGGGGCTACATGAAGTCGGATATTCTTTAGAAGAAACGAAGGATCAAGCTCATAGTACAGTCTACTCATTGAACCCTCTTCAAGTGACGACAAAGGGATGGTGTTGACTACACTACAAAGTGCAGTTCAGTTAATTAAGCAAGGTATCCCAAGGATACCTTATCCATCCACTCCACCTCCACCTCCACCTCCACCTCACACGCCTACACCTTCACCTCCACCTCCACCTCCACTTCCACCACCATTCAATATGGCAAATGCGATGAAGATGTTGGTTTTTAAAAGGGTAGGGAGTGAAGACCTCGAATAGTTCTGGTTTGTTACAGGAGTTTTATGGATGACACAATAGATTATAGATGATAGCATCAAGAAAGCACAACTGGTCACAACCTTACAAGATCGAGCATTGACATGGTACATTAGGTATTACATTGATAATCCCACTGCGACGTTGGTAGAAACCCAGCAAGCTCTGAACAAGGAGTTTAGAAAGCCTAAGTCAGAGGCACAGTCGGTGACTGAGTTTAAAGAGATTTGAGAAAAGGTAGATGAGACAACTTGGGATTTCAATCAAAGGATGAAATGCTTGATCAGGCAAGCCAATATGGTGATTACAGATTCCCAACATTGCGATGGTATATAGCATCGCTCTTGCCACACTTAAGAGTACCCTGTCACAACAAAAGATAAAAATGCAAGCAGGAGCCTTAGAAATTGCAATGAGGCTAGACGCCTCACCCATACAGGGTACAAACCTTGGAGTGCAACAGATTCAATCACAGCTGCAAAGTCTGCACTTGGAGTTACAAAGCCTCAAGAAAGGAAAGGAAGCCCAGCCGAGGTCCGCGCTAAAGTCTAGTGCTTGAAGTGCAAGAGCCATGGACACGATAAGGGCCATTTCCCGGTTGCTAAGAACTACCTTATTGGGGGATGGACTATTCCCCTAAAACAAGAGAATAACATTGGATCAAGCATGGGAGGGGCACCATGGAGCACTATTGTCAAGTTACAAGTTAGCATGTGACTGATAATTTCCATTTACTACAAAATTTTGTACAGAGCCCTCAGTAGTTGTTTTGCAATTTATGTAAATTTGTGGGACATGATGAACATGATTGTAGGAGCTATGAGATGATGATGGATAGAATCCCTACCTACTGAATGTAGGCATAAATTTGGCCTTAGGATCAGGGTGCAGGAGTGGCACGTGGAGGATTCGAAGGCCGAAGCCGAGGAAGAGGGGGCAAAACTAGTCGAGGACGTGGGCAAGTAATTGCTATAATTGTGGGGAATCAGGACACTTTGCACGAGATTGCACAAATCCCATGCATTCGTCATGTTAGTATTGTAGACAATTTGAACATGTGATAGAGGAATGTCTAGTCCTTATGGCAAAGATGCAAGAAAAGAAGGTGCAGCCCCAACAACCTATGGAGAACATCCAGATGATGAGGGTAGAGCCCTACGAAGAATATAAGAGCATAAATTTAGTAACAAGGAGTGTTATGGCCACTGGTGTAGATAAGGGCAAGTATATGAGGCTGATGGGTGGGTGCAAAAGGTTGCAAAGAAAGAAATAGACTTTGACCTTAATCGCGCTAAAGAGACCTTCATGGAAGCAAAGAAGAACTTCGTTGAGGCCTCCACCTTAGGAAGCTAGGAGAAATGCCATAAACTAGTACGACACAAGAGGTAGATGCTTCGATATTAACTATGTTTCTAAAGACCTGTATGAAGTTACCACGCGATAAGAAATAAGTAGAAGGGTTGTAAGAGTTAATCGACAAGTGTGCAAATAAAGAGATAACCCCTGTTGAAAAGTGCACTGTGAGAAAAATTGGTAAGCATAAGAAGCAAATGGGGCACGAGATGAGGCTGATCGCACAAATAGGAGAATATGAAATGGACCAGGTAATCTTGGATTTGGGATCTGATGCAAATGTCCTACCTAAGTAGATGCGGGAAAGGATGGGGAGACATGCACTGCAATGGTCTCCTATTTAGTTGCGAATGGAAAATCAATAGAAGATTATTCCGATGAGGCACTTATATGGTGTAACGATAGGCATTGAGGGCACAAGCACGCTGGATGACTTTGAGGTCATTGAAATAGTGGATGACAGTAACCTATACCCCGTGCTACTAGGAATTGACTGGTCTTTTGATATGGATGTGGTAATCAACTTAAAGAAGTAGAAGGTGATGTTTGAAAGGAAGTCACTCAGGGTTGTAGTACAACTAGAACCTACTAAAATAGCACGTTATACTAAACCTGTTTGTGACTTTGTGGAAAGTGATGATGATCTAGATCAAATATATAAGATCACAGCATGAAATGAAGATTGGATCAATCCTACGACCGATGGATGAATTGTGTGGGAGAAGGATAACTCTTGCACCTTAGACTCGGATGAAGAGCTTGAACACTAGCAGAATTGGTTGCATGAAGTATCTATTTTTCGTTGCAATATGATGACCAAATCACCGTGGTGTGTCTCAACTAAGGTAAGGAATATTTTGCATTATGATGGTTTGAATGATGTGGATCTGTTTTTAGATGAATTCGAAAAGGAGGTATCGAATGAACATTGCTTCCAAGCACTAGAGTTGGCATTGTGCGTTACGCCTGCCCATTGGTGGGGTATGCACAAGGAGAGCTTTGCTGGATGGAAGGAATAATGATGAGATTAAGGATTGGGTATTCTAATACCGAGATGACAGAAAAATAAAGTGGGAAGGATGATCCGCGTGATCATTTGGGACGATGGACTAAGGCCTGGGGGACACAACCACAGCTAAAATGGGTGCACATTTTCTGTCATACCTTAGATACAATTCCAATGAACTAGTATTAGGAAAGGGAGCTTCGCCATGGGAAGACATAATGGGACATCTTAAGAGAGAGTTTCATATTGACTTTCAACATTGATGATGGGTTTGAGCGCATCGATGAAGTGCTCCAGGAGACAAAAGCTATTATATTCAGAATGTCCAAGGAACCGTTAGAATGGGCTCAGCCGGATTGGAGTACACAGCTGCACCATGCCTTGGAATGTTACAATGTGACTAGTGAAGAGGAAGAAGGAGACCCATGAAATATTAAAATTCTAGAGATAGAAGGATAGTGCGACATCGAAGGACCGAAAGCTGAGAACCCGGATATATCAGAACCCTTGAAAACTAGACAAGTAAACATTGGATCTGAAGTAGAGCCTATGTTTGGGAATATTGGAGACTATTGAGATGAAGATATAGTCCATAAAGGTGCCAAAATGTTGAACGAATACTAGGATCTATTCCCAACAAAGTTTTTAGATTTGAAAGGAATCGTTGGAGATTTGGGTGTTATGAAGATTTTGTTGAAACCAAATGAAGAGCCCGTTACGTAGAGACTTTATCGACTCAATCCGAAGAATAAATAAAATATGTGCCAAGAACTTGATAATATTTTGGATGCTGGTATTATTGAACCTGTAGAAAAATCTGATTGGGTGAGCCCAATGGTTGTCCAAGAAAAGAAACAGAAAGGTGACATTGAGATATGTGTAGATCTAAGAAAGTTGAATGATTCATGAGTGCACGATCTGTTTCCAACACCATTTGTAGAAGAATTATTAGAGAATGTTGGAGGACAGGAGGCTTATTCGTTTATTGATGGATTTTTGGGATACCATCAAATAAATATCACATTGGCATATCGAAGCAAGGCAACCTTCGAAACAGAGTGGGGTTACTTTCAGTATACAGTAATGCCATTTGGATTAAAGAACATGCATGCAATCTTCTCTCGGGTAGTAATTGTGGCGTTTAAGGAATTTATTCATAAATTTTTGGAGGTTTATTTTGATGATTGGACTATGTTTGGGTTGGTGAAGCACCATGTTGTGAGTATGCACCTTATGTTGCATACATGTCGAAGGCATTAGATCGCGCTGAATTTGAAGAAGTGCATATTCTGTGTGCCCTTAGGAATTTTGCCAGCCATGTAGTCTATAATAAGGGATTGATGGTGGACCTTGCGAAGATCATTATGATTGTCAATTTGGAGGCTCCTACGAATGTAAAACAGATGCACGCGACATTAGGTCACACTCGGTATTATAGAAAGTTTATCAAGGCGTATTCTCCGATAATCGAGTCAATGGAAAAATTATTGAAGAAAGATGCAATGTTTTGTTGGGATGAAGAATGTTAGAGCAATCTAGATGTCTTGAAGGAAAAGATGATGACTATGCCCATTTTGGTGTTTCTAGACTAGAAGAAAGAGTTCCATGTGCATGTAGATGCCTCTTGCATTGCGATAGGTGCGGTACTAACACAGGAAGGAGAGGGGTAAATTGATCATCCGATAGCCTTCGCGAGTAGAAAGTTATCAAAGGCTAAGAAAATTATTCCACTACAGAGTGCAAAGGCCTGGCGATGGTCTACACGCTACAAAAGTTTCGACATTATTTGTTGGGTAGACATTTTAAAATGTATACATATCACTCCGTGCTAAAGTACCTGGTCAATAAGCCTGTGTTGGGGGGGAAGATATGCTGATGGTTAATATTGTTTCAAGAATATGACTTTGAGGTGATTGTGGAGCCTGGAAGGTTGAGTGCAAGTACCAATTAGGGTAGAGAAAGCTACGTTGCGTAGACGACACCTGCATAGAAGTGAAAAGAAGCAGCACACAAAACGATACAACTATTGGATGAGCAGAGAAAGAAAGAATTTATTGCTAAGGCAACTATAGAAAACGATCGCACTGTAAAAGAGCATGTTGAGACATAGTACACCAATAGAGAGGAAGTCGAAGCATCGACTTCCCGACATACTGAGGAGCAGGAACTATTAGAACAAGGTGGAGTTGGAGGAGAGGAGTAAAGCACTTCCTTCACATTGGAGAAGTGCAGTAAGGAGACATTTGTCGGGCCATGGGAGAAGCACAAGTGAGATAAACAAGTGCGCATTGACCCGATGATCCCCACAAAAGGGGATCTAGATGAAATTGGGGAGAAAGTCAGAGACATCAAAACATATTTGTGGTAGAAACTTGAACAACAGTACATGCATGCGCTAGGGAGTGTCCAAAAGGATCTATGCGAGTTGCAGATCCAAACAAGCTAGATTCAAGCGAGTGTAGAGAAAGTGAGCAAGGTGTAAGCGAGCCTAGTGTAAGCAAGCAAGAAAGTCTTGGAGATGGAAAGGAATCTAGACCTCATAGTTATCTCTTTACCATAAGAATCAGTTCACATGGAAACAGAGGAAGACCACACTCTACTAAGCAAGATCAAAGACATCGGGGTGAACTTTGTTGCACTACCACTACAGACTCTTCATGCGTTATATCAAGGGGTCTCGGATGAGATTCGAATCAGAGAGCAACGCACACTTTCCATTATGAGTGAATTTACGGTAAACAATGAACAATTTTTTGTTGAGAAGGCTCAGGTTCTAAAAGAAAAGGAAGAGCTGCAAGCACAAAGTTAGAGCCTAGAAACAACAATCACATCGGCATGCAATTCAGTCCCCGAGTTAAATATTCCAGAAGATGTTGTAGTTACATCAAATATTAGGAAATTGTCTTAGGTAGTTCTTGAATCAAAAGATGAGATTGGTAGATTCACGTTTGACTTCCAATTGAAGATCTCTGAGCTGCAATTGAAATTGCAGCCAGCCACTCTACCATAGGTCTGGGAGTAGCATGGAGAAGCCATCAGCGAGAGCATGGGCACTTTGGATGCAACAGTCATAGGCTACACATTGATATTTGAACAAGCCATGGAGCTATGGATGACTTTGCAGGAGGACCTAAACATGCAGAAACTTGGGATAGATATCCAGGAGACACAACAAAGGTTTGATGAAGTCAGGGTGGCTGTGCACACTTTTGAGCCAGTATAGCACCTCGCGTAATTGTAGGAAGGAAAATAGCTGCAAACAAAAATTGAAGGGCTACAAAGGAAAGAGGCCCTTATAAAGGCCATAATACAACCATGGACAGAGGAAGCAAGTCAGCTTACTCAGTCAGCCCAGGAAAATTTAACAACACTTCAGCAGATGAAAAGAACGATGCACCTGGAAGTAGAAGGCCTGACTACAAAAAAACTGGTAGAGGAAGTGCAGCAAGTTGTAGTACAGGGTTTTGCTGACATGGTAGCATTGCTGGTCAAGTTTAGTGACCTTCGCAACAAGATCGAGGAGCCAACAAAGTGACTCGAGGGCTAGTCACCATATTTGTGTTGGGGGCTTGTTGGGAAAGGGTCACTAAGGTCGATTTTGGGATAGTTTAATCAATTTTAGAGTAGAATTTTGTAAAGAATGTAAAGTCTTTGCGAGATATGGAAGCAGAGCATGGAGCTAAATAGGATTCAAAGGGGCTTTAGCCCCTTGTATGTGTAAGTGATAGGTTAGTTTTGAGACTCAACCATAGGCCATGGGCCATGGTATTGTAATAAAAAGGCTATAAATAGTTGAGTCATAGTGAGTCTAGATAGGGCAGGAAAGTTTTGTTTCCTGTACTTAGGAAAAAGTGGAAGGCTCTTGCAGCTGAGTGCGTAGAGACCTTGCCGAGTCCATAGCTGAGTGCGCAAACCCCTGGAGTTGGGTGTGCAAGGTGGAAGAGTCTATAATTAGAATGATGAATCTAATAAATACTGATTTTGGGCCAAATATATTGTATTTGTGCCTTGTTCTTAATTCATTTAAGTTTATGCATTGTTCCTTAATGATCTGTTTTCTACAAAATAAAGTGTAATTACTATGCAAATCTGTCTAATATTTAATTTCTATGCATAAAATAAGTAATGAACTAGTTTCATTAAGACATTATATAGATTTGACAATATAACTAACTAGAATAGGTATATATGCGTTAAGGTAGATCTAGGGTTATTATTTACTACGTGAAATTTATAAGTCTACTTCTTTTAGGTCTAGAAATCTTGATTGTAGACCCTCGTGAATGGCTAGAAGCCATTTGGATAGAGTTGCATTTGTGAGCCATAGGAAGACACCGATCTGCACGAAGGTAGATGTGATCTACAAGGTCTTCATATTACTTATCACATGATCTCTGGATGCATAAAACTAGTTCTAGCATCCCCCAATATTGCCTTGAGTTAGAATGCAGCCTAAACTATGCAAGTTGTTGCCGAAAGGGCTAGCAGTTAGGGTTTTTATAGTTGGCACGAATAACTCTGAACCTGGATCAAGCCCCCTTAAGCCAACACAATCAAAGCATCTTCCAGAATTATTTTCTTTCTTAACAGTCAGAGTAACTTCCGACATTATTTCGTGTTGGTAAAAGTATCTTTTAGCATTGCCATAGTAATGAGTGGTTGCCTATTGTTGGGATATACCTCGTGCTCCCTACGGGGTTCTTTAAAGGGTCTATGTACCCTATATCTTATTTTTTTCTCACAATTTTGGTGGTCTAGGGCTTATTGTCCCTAGGTTTTCTATATGATTATGAATATCATCCATATGTAATCAATTTTTTAGTAATACAAAAGCTAAATTTTTCTTTCCAAAAAAAAAAGCTTAATAATAAAATTTTTGTTTTACTTTAAAATTATATTTCCCATAATATAGCTATAATAACTTTAATGTGAGCAACCATAAATATTATTGCAATGTAATGAACAACAAACAAAAACAGAATTAGACAAAATGATCATGTCGCATAGCCAACATGGTCAACTGTAATCAACATGGGTGCCATGGTAAATCACAGTAACCTTAGGCAAGAAGGACAATGCGACGTCGAAGAACCGAAAGTTGAGAACCCGGATATATCAGAACACTTGAAAAATAGAAAAGTAAACATTGGATCTGAAGTAGAGCCTAAGTTCGTGAAGATAGGAGACTATTGGGATGAAGATACAATCGATAAGGGTGTCAAAATGTTGCATGAATACTAGGATCTATTCCCAACAAAGATTTTGTATTTGAAAGGAATCATTGGAGATTTGGGTGTTATGAAGATTATGTTGAAACCAGATGCAAAGCCCGTTAAGCAGAGAACTTATCGGCTCAATCCAAAGTATAAATAAAAGGTGCGTTAAGGAATTGATAAGATTTTGAATGCTAGTATTATCAAACCTATAAAAGAATCCGATTGGGTGAGCCCAATTGTTGTCCAAGAAAAGAAATAGAAAGGTGAAATCAGGATATGTGTAGATCTAAGAAAGTTGAACGATCCATGTGTGCACGATCTGTTTCCAACACCATTTATAGACGAAGTATTAGAGAATGTTGTAGGACAAGAGGCTTATTCATTTACTAATGGATTTTTGAGATACCATCAAATAAAGATCGCACTGGAATATCGAAGCAAGAAACCTTCACAACAGAGTGGGGTTGCTTTCAGTATACAGTAATTCCATTTGGATTAAAGAATGGGCCTACAATATTCTCTTGGGTAGTAATGGTAGCGTTTAAGGAATTTATTCATAAATTTTTGGAGGTTTATTTTGATGATTGGACTATGTTTGGGTTGATGAAGCACCATGTTGCGAGTATGCGTCTTATGTTGCATACATGTCAAAGGTATCAAATCACGTTGAATTTGAAGAAGTGAATATTCTGTGTGCCCTCTGGAATTTTGCTTGGCCATATAGTTTGTAAGAAGGGATTGATGGTGGACCCTATGAAGATTGCTATGATTGTGAATTTGGAGGCTCCTAGGAATGTAAAACAGTTGCACACGACATTAGGGAACAATGGGTATTATAGAAAGTTTATCGAGACGTATGCTCATATAACTGTGCCAATGGAAAAATTATTAAGAATGTTAGCGCAGTTTGGATGTCTTGAAGGAAAATATGGTGACTATGCCCGTTTTGGTGTTTCCAGATTGGAAGAAAGAGTTCCATATGCATGTAGATGCTCTTGCACTGTGCTAGGTGTGGTACTAACACAGGAAGGAGAGGGAGAAATTGATCATCCAATAGCCTTTGTGAGTAGAAAGTAAAGGCTAAGAAAAATTATTCCACTATAGAGTGAGAAGGCCTGGCGATGGTCTATGCACTACAAAAGTTTTGACATTATTTCTTGGGCAGACATTTTAAAATGTATACAGATCACTCCGTGTTGAAGTACCTGGTCAATAAGCCTATGTTGGGGGGAGGGGGAGGGGGGAGGATCTGCCGATGGTTACTATTGTTTAAAGAATATGACTTTTAAGTGATTGTGAAGCCTGGAATGTTGAATGCAGGTACCAGTCAGGGCAGAGAAAGCTATGTTGCGCAGATGAAAACTGCATAGAATCGAAAAGAAGCAGCACAGAAAGCGGTGTGAGCATTGGATGAGGAGAGAAAGAAAGAAGTTGTTTCTAAGGCAGCTGTGCAAAAATAGCGCACTGGGAAAGAGCATGTTGAGACAAAGCACACTAACACAGAGGAAGTTGAAGCATCGGCTTCCTAACATACTGAGGATCAGGAACTGTCGGAGTATGGTGGAGTTGGAGGAGTGGAACAAAGCACTCCCTTCACATTGAAGAAGCGTAGTAAGGAGACATCTATCGGGCCAAGGAAGAAGGAAAAGTTAGATAAAAAAGCACGCATTGACTCGGTTGTCCTCATAGAAGGGGATCTAGATGAAATTGGGGGGAACATAGGAGACGCCACAACATAGTTGTGGCAGCAACTCGAACAGCAGTACATGCATATGCTAAGGAGCATCGAGAAGGATCTGCATGAGCTACAAATCCAAGCAGGACAAATTCAAGTGAGCGTAGGGAAAGTGAGTGAGGTGTAAGCAAGTCTGGTGCAAGGGAGTGAGAAATTCTTGGAGATGGAAAGGACTTTGGACCTCAGATTTATCTCTTTACCAGAAGAATCATTCTATGTAGAAATCGAGGAAGACCATGCTCTGTTAAGCACAATCAAAGACATCGGGGTGAACTTAGCCACGCTGCCACTTCAGAATCTACATGTGCTACATCAGGTGGTCTTAGACGAGATTTGAATTAGAGAGCAGTTCACACTTGTTGTTATGAGTGAGTTTACTGTAAACAACGAACAAATTTTTGTTGAGAAGGGTCAGGCTCTAAAAGAAAAGGAAGAGCTGCAAGAACAAAGTCAAAGCCTGGAAACAACAATAATGTACGCATGCAATTCAATCCCTGAGTTAAATATTCCAGAAGTTGCTACAACTACAACAAATATTAGGAAATTGGCTTCGATAGTTTACGAATAAAAAGATGAGATTGATAGAGTCACGCTCGACTTCCAAATGAAGATCTCCGAGCTGTAGTTGAAATTGCAGCCAACCACTCTGCCAAAGGTCTAGGAGTAGCATGGAGAAGCCATCAGGGAGAGCATGGGCACTTTGGATACAACAATCATAGGCTCCACATTGATATTTGAACATGCCATGGAGCTATGGATGACCCTGTAAGAGGACCCAAACTTGCAGAAACTTGGGACAGATATTCGAGAGACACAACGAAGGATTGATGAAGTCAAGGTGACTGTGCACACTTTTGTGCCAGTCCAGCACCTCTTGCAGTTGCAGGAAGGAAAATAGCTACAATAAAAAATTGAAGAGCTACAAAGGAAAGAGGCCCTTCTAAAGGCCATAATATAGCCATGGACAGAGGAAGCAAGTCAACTTACTCAGTCAGTCCAAGAAAAGTTAATGACACTTTAGCAGATGCAAAGAACGATGTGCCTAGCAATAGAAGGCCTGACTAAAAAAAGGCTGGTAGAGAAAGTGCAACAGGCCACACTACAAGGTTCTGCTGACATAGTAGCATTTCAGGTTGAGTTCAGTGACCTCCGCAATAAGATTGAAGAGCCAGTAGAGTGACTCGAGGGCAAGTCACCATGTTTGGGTTGGGGGTTTGTTGGGAAAGGGTCCCTAGGATCAATTTTGGGATAGTTTAATCAATTTTAGAGTAGAATTTTCTAAAGAATGTAAAGTCTCCACAAAATATGGAAGTGGAGCGCACAACTAAGTAGGAGTGAAAGGGGCTTTAGCCCCTTATATGGGTAAGTGATAGGTCAATTTTGAGACTCAACCATAGGCCGCAGGCCATGGTATTGTAATAGAAAGGTTGTAAATAGTTGAGTCATAGTGAGTCTAGATAAGGCACGAAAGCTTTGTTTCCTATACTTAGGAAAAAGTGGAAGGCTCCTGCAGCTAAGTGCACAGAGACCTTGGCAAGTCCACAGCTGAGTGCGCAAACCCCTACAGTTGGGTGCGTAGGGTGGAAGAGTCTCTAATTTGAACAATGAATCTAATAAAGACTGATTTTGGACCGAATATATTGCATCTGTGCCTTGTTCTTATTCATTTAAGTTTATGCATTGTTTCTTAATGATCAGTTTTCTATGAAATAAAATGTAATTACTACGCAAATCTATCTAATCTTTAATCTCTATACATAAAATAAGTAATGAAATGGTTTCATGAAGACATTAGATAGATCTGATAATATAACTAATCGGAATGGGTAGATCTGCGCAAAGGCATATCTAGGGTTATTATTTACTGTGCAAAATTTATAAGTCTAATTATTTTAGGTCTGGAAAACCAAATAGTAGACCCTTGCGAAGGTATGGAAGCCATTTGGATAGAGTTTCAGTAGTGAGCCATAGGAATACATTGATCTGTGTGAAGGAAGATCTGATCTACAAGGTCTTCATATTACTTATCACACGATCTCTGGATGTAGAAACCTAGTTCTATCATCCCCCAATACTACTTCGGGTTAGACTGCAGCTTGCACTATGCAAGTTGTTGCCAAAAGGGATAGTAGTTAGGGTTTTTTTGGTTGGCGTGAATAACTCTAAACATGGATCAGGCCCCCTTAATCCAACACAACCAAAGTATCTTCTAGAATTATTTTCTTTCTTATTGGTCCCAGTAACTTCCGATATTATTTCTTGTCGGTTAGAGTATCTTTTAGCATTACCAGAGTAATCAGTGGTTGCCTATTTTTTGGCTACACCTGGTGCTCCCTATGGGGTTCTTTAACGGGTCTGCGTGCCCTATATCTTATGTTTTTTCACAGTTTTGGTGGTCTAGGGCTTGTTTTCCCTATGTTTCCTTTATGATTATGAATATCATCCATATGTAATCAATTTTTTAGTAATACAAAACCTAATAATTTTTTCTTTCTGAAAAAAACGTTAATAATAAAACTTTTGGATTACTTTAACGTTATATTTTCCATAATATATCTATAACAATTTTAATGTGAGGAACCACAAATATCATTGCAATGTAATGAACAACAAACAACAACAAGATTAGAAAAAATGATCATGTCACATAGCCAACATGGTCAGCAATATTCAACATGGCGATTGTGTTCAACCACAATCAACATGGATATCTTAGTCAACCATTGGCAACATGGGCACCAAGATAGACTATATTCACCATTGGCATCTTGGTCAACTGTAATCAACATGGGTGCCATGGTAAATCGCAGTCACCTTAGGCATCATGGTCAATATGGCTCGACCAAAATCATATATAGGTGAATGTTGACAAAAAGAATCACTGTCACAATTTTTAAAATGAAATCAACATCACATTACGATAAGCAACAATCGATGTCAGATTGCAACATCATAATGTGACATAGGAAAAATTATATGACAATGTAATGAACAACAAAAGTCCCAATTTCACAATAAAATGACATTGCAATGTGACAAGAAAAAACAACTTTGCAATTAATGAAAAAGAAACAACATTTCAATTTGACAAACAAAAACCAACGTTGTAGTGCAATGAACAAAAAACATTGGTCCAAATTGATGAAGAATAAATAACATCACAACTTGAGGAATAATAAATGATGTCTGATCCGGATTTAAATAGGAACGCAATAGATTACAGAAATAACCATAAATACAGAGATGCGATAACCATAAATAGAGAGATGCAGCGGAAATAACACTTCATTTCATTAATGGAAAATACCGAAATATGCTTACAACCAGAATTGGAAATAAACCAGCTAGGACGATGGTAGCTTATCTCTGAGAAGAGATGTGCGGCTACATGTCTCTGAACTGTCCCGAACTTGTGTTACAATGAGGCTCGAAGGCCTATTTATTATTGAGAAACAATGGAAAACCCTTCACATTCCAAAACCGACCCTTAGAAGATGAAACGCCAAATTGTGGGCCCCGTTTTGGGTAAATTGGTACATCAATTTCCCGGGGTCGTAACTTGGCATACGATCTCCGTTTGACGCGTATGATAGCTCGTTAGAAAGATCTATCCGAGAACTATCATTGTTGGACGGCAAACACCAGGTCCATGTTCCATGGACCCGTGTTGCCACTCCTGGAATCTCCCAAAAAAACGTCGTTTTAGGATTGGCCTCAAAACGGCTCCGAAGTTTCAGGGACACCGAAAAACTGCTAAAAATAGTAAGTTGTGCTACAATTAAGGAAACTGAAAATGCTGAGAAAGATAATGGTGGGGGTCCATGTGGACTTGGCAGGTGGCCACCAATATCCACTTGGATCAATGTCACAATTTGATGAACAACAACCGTCTTTGAAATATGATGAACAACAAATGTTACCACAACATGTCAAAAAATAAATATCATTACAATGTGATGACTAACTTGCAACATAACAATGTGATGAACATCAAACGTTGTCATAGTTTGAAAATAAACAAATTTCGCAATGTGGCAAGAATAACAATGCCAACCATGGTCAACCATGTTTAATTAAGTCAACCATGGTTAACTAGGTCAACATAGCCATCCATGTTCAACTACATGCAAACATGGTCAAACCACATTCAACAATGGTATACATGGTAAACAACTTGGTTGAATATGGTTAACCATGTTCAATTATGGTCAATGTGGTTAAGATGGCCAGCCATGCTAAAAATTTGTATCATGGTCAACTATGGTCAAGCACCATAATCTATAGGTTAAGAAAGTAAACATCACAATGTGACAAACAAAACTATTATTAACCATGGTCAACCATGTTTAACTGAGTCAACCATGGCCATCCCTTTGATGATCATGGTCAAACATGAACAACCATTGGAATACGTATTAAGTATAGCCAATTGTAAACAATAAGGTTAACCATGTTCAATAATGGTATACATGGTCAACAAGGTTGAATATCGTTGATCACATTTAACCATAGTCAAGATGGTCAACCATTATTAACATGTGCATCATGGCTAGCCATGGTCAACAACCATAATCTATAAGTAAACGCTGACAACATTGGTCTACCATGTTCAACCATAGCCAACCACATGTTGACCATAGTTAACCATGATCGAACAAGATCAACCATGGTAAAATTTGGTCAATACAACCAACCATAGTCAAGAATGGTTAACATGGCCAACTATAGTTAACCATGAAAAAACATGTTCCAACCATGGTCAATCATAGTCAATCATGGTTGACATTTCCAACTATTCACCATGGGAAAACATAGTCAAACTATGGTTAAGAATTTTCACTCATGCTCAACATAGTGAACCATGGTCATCTAGAATCAACCATAAGAAACAAGGTCAAACCAAGGTTAACCATGCTCTACATGGTCTAACTCCATCAAACATGGACAATGTATCCAACCATGATCAACCATATTCAACTCTAGTTGAAGAATTACATCCATGGCTAACCACAATTTGACCATATTTAATTATAGTCAACAAAGGTGAATGATGGGAAAATATGTGAACCCATCATAAACCATCCTCAACATGTTCAAACATAGCCAATATCGCTAGCCATATTCAACCATGGTCAACCATAGTAGAACATGGTTAGCATGCCCAAAATTAACTAACCACGAGCAAACATGGTCAAAGCATGGTCAACCTTTTTTTCCCATTCTCAACATGGTGAACCATGGTTAATTGCAACCAACCATAGGAAACATAGTCAATTATAATATGTCATAGACAACTTTACTTTAACATGCACACCCTTAGATAATCATTTATTGACAACAATCCACATTTTTTAACCATAACTTTACCATATTTTACCATAGTTAACCATGGTCAACCATGGTTTTCTAATCCTCCCTGCACACTTCAGTCATCAACCAGCACAACCAAATTAATAAAGTTGATGATAGTTGCTGATTAGCCTCATTTTCTCATTTCAAACGCCGATAGGAAATAATACTTTTAAAAGGTGGAAAATGATTCCAATCAATGTATATCATCTACATTATTAATGTGGTTATGTTAGTTAAAGAAATTTATTGGTTTCTTGTTAAATTTTATGATCTAATTTTAAATAAGATTATAATGTTGAATTGTTTAAATTTTAGTTTTTAATGTATAAATAAATTTAGAATTCCAAAACTTTTTAAAATATTTAGATTTTTCATATTCAATAATTATATTTTTTCTTTAAAAAAAAGCATTAAAAATAAAGAAAAACAAAAAATCACCTCATTGCAACATTGTTTTATAAGAGAGTGTGGGCTAATGGGATCCATCATGGAAAAATAAATATTTAATATCTTTGGTAGAGTGTTATTAGAAGGAAATTGGGAGGTATCATATGACAAGTGTTTGTAGCCTCCTTAGCTGAAGCACCGAGACCCCCATTTGTTAGGATCAGTTATAACCATGCACTTTAAGAGTCATCTAACTAGGCGATGTTTTTTTCAATAAAATAGTAGAAAAATTGGTATGATCTTGATGAAATTTGTCAGAAATTTTTTAAAATTCAGTTACAACTACCATGCTTCAAATTTAGGGTTCCCAAGGGTTCTTGATGGTGTTAAATCCATTTCCACCATAAAAAAAAAAATTCAAACACTCCCACGATCAAATTTCTTGAAAAAAAGCACCAAATTTCAACAAGAAAATTATGAGGCATAATCGTCACCTTGTTAAACAACGCCTACAATTTAAGATCAACTCTCTTTAGTAAGGATAATTTGTTTGTTCATTAATTTCATCAGCACTGGATGAGAGGGTCGCCATTGGTTCTTTAAGAATTAAAGGCCATACACTTTGTCTTCCTAGATATTTATCACGGTCATTGCAAAATTCTACTCATTGAAGTGCTTCATCTCTAGGTTCGATCCAGATTCGATCACAATTTTCCATAATTGATAGATTTAAGATAATTTATGTTGAACTTCTTCAACAAACTATTATATTTGTAATTGATAAATTTGGACATGGGAGAGCCATGTTCTAAATATTTCTTCTTAAGTGTCATATCAGAGCTAGTTTCCTGGTGATTTTGGTCTCCATAGTTTTAGAGAAACTTTTATATCCATATTATTTTAAAAAGAAAAAAACACACTTACTTCATTAAATAAAAGAATTTACATTTACATTGATTTCTCATCTATTTCCACCATTTCTTCTACCAACCACACTTTAATTTAAACATTTCCAATTCTATGATCTATCATCTATCACTGCTCCCATATGTTTGTCTTTCCCTTTAAAACATAACATACTAACAAAGTCAAAATTCAACATACACAATTTTTCTATGAGTCTCATATCTCTATAGTAAATTCTGTAGAACATAGATACTTAAACAAAATCATAAACATCACTCAGATAGCTCGACAATTCTGTTCTTCATATTTTGATGAAACTTATACACTGGAAGGATCCATTTTCAAAAGTTCATAATTGATAATGCCCAAATCAATGTTGCTTCCTTCTTTTGATAGGTCATTTTCCACATGGTTTTTTTTCTCTCTAGATATGAGTGAAGGATAACCTCCTGAAAGCCCTAATCATCAATCTAAACCTCTTCATCCAATTTGTCAGCACTGAAAACTCCAAAATAAATCTATTTTTTACCCATTTAATGATCACTTTGGAGTCTCTAAAGATATCAAGATCATCAATAGCAAGCCAATTAGCACATAATAAAACTCCCCAAAGTGCTAATAAATATGCTTTGTTTTTTGTACCCACTCCACTATACGAGCAGAAATGGAAGACCTCTCTAGGCTTCAATGCTAAAACCACCCCACTACCACATACCTTATTTATTGATGCCCCATCAAAAAACCTATTGGATATTTTCCCCAAACACCCTTCATTTGACAGCAATGACCAGATAGCTTTTCATTAGTCGAGCTTATCTCCCAAAAATATGTCAAGGCCTTCAAGGAAGTACCCCTCACATCTCGAATTTCATTATTAAATATCCATGCATTCTTGGATCTCCATATGCCCGACATGATATAGAAGGGAAAAGATATGAATTCATTATACTCCTTAAACCATTATGACATGCAATCCCCAATTGAGGACTAGTCCCAATTGGCTCTTAAATTGAGCAGCTCAAGGACCCCAATCCATACTAAGACCCGAAATGGACATGTGAGAAAGAGGTGTGTCATGTCTTCACATCTATTACAAATAAACTACATCTTCCTAGGAAATGAAATCCTCTTTTTAGCAAATTATCCCAAGTCAGAATCTTGTTATGAACTTCCATCTGAGTAAAACACTTCATTTTTAGAGGGATATCCCATTTTCCATGATTTTTGTAACCATACATCTTTAGTTTCCTGGCTTTGCCTTTATGTTATGAATGAATATGCTTCTTTGACTTGTAATTATCATTTCCTAGAGCATCCAGCCGATGCTAGTGCATCCTTCCTCATTGATAGAAAGATGCCTACAAGACATAATTGTAGGATGTACTCATCCCATTGTTTTGCAAGTGGACCCGAGAGTCCAATTTCCCTAGCATCTAACCATGGATTTGAGACCATATCCAGATCATGTGCCACATAAATATGATTCAAGAAGAATAATCCATTACTATGTAAAAGAATAAGGAGAGGGACCAATATAGTATGGTTACTTTTCAATCCTTTGATGTGAGGAAGCCCAATCTCTGCTCCCAGTCTGTATCCAACATCCCATCACAAATTACCAAAAATCCAATTCTTTGAATTAATTATACTTCTCCATGTGAGTGACGCCACATTTTTTTCCCAAGAGCCCCTCACCGATCCCGCTCATAATTTGTATATTTTTTTTATATATTTCACTTTGATTATCGGTTGCCATATGTTTTTTCCACTCAGAGCCCTCCAAATATTCCTTAGTAGTAGTATAGATAAAAACACTCAATGTCTTTGATACCCCAACCACTTAGATCCACCTATCTTATAAGCTCCTCAAATTGAACTATATGAAATTTTTGTACAATTCTTGGACCAACCCATAGAACTCTAGTAGTAATAGAGTTAATTATTTTAATTATCACTTTTGGAAATTTATATATTTGCATCCAATAAATGGAGATTCTATGAAGCACCAATTTTATTAGGCAAACTCTTCCTCCCAACAACAACCATTTGTTGTTCCACTATGATATTTTTTTCATTTCTTTTTTATGATCCATTCCCAATCCTTTATCTCGTAATTATTCGGTTTTAGAAGAAATCCTAGGTATCTAAATCCTACATCCAATGGGATCGATTGAACTTCAAATATTTTAGCAATCACTAGAATCTCTACATTCTCATGATTCAATGAGATGACGGTTGATTTTCCCTTGCTCATTAATAGTCCCAATGCTTCCCCAAATCTAGATAGAATTTGATGATAGGCTAGCCATTTTGATTTGGAAGTTTTTCCTATTAGAATAATATCATCTACGAACATAAGATGAGTTAGTGAAAATTTCCTTAACATCCTACAAACTGTGATTATGCCCCTAGACCAATTCTCCTTGGTCTTTCTACTTAAACCATCAATGGCAATTAGAAACAAAAGAAAAGATATATCACAACCCTATATAAGGCCACGAGATGAATTGAAAAATCTGTTGGAAGCCCATTGATGATGACTGTGTAGCTTATAGTCAAAATTCATATTATGATCCAATCTACTATCTTTTCTCCAAAACCAATCTTGCATAAGATCAACCTTAGTATTTTTGAATCAACAAAATCGAATGCTTTGATCAAATCGATCCTTATAAGACATGCTTCCAACAGGTGGGTTTTTATTGAGTGAATGGGCCCTTGAGCTATAAC